>JAZEWU010000033.1:2604497-2615079 GCA_036362915.1 Geotria australis | reverse complement strand
GGCGCGGTGGAGGTGCCACGATGGTAAGTGTGGGAGGATCAGAACCGTAAATAGGTGTGAGGAGGGTCAACCAACCTTGTTGTGTGGTTCTCACATCCAAGTTGAGGATATCAATAAACCGTGGTGACAGGAAGCGCTGCGAAATTACTTCCGTGCGTGAACATTTAATTGAGCTCCGTTGGAATTTAACGCCCGTGCTTCGTGCCATTAACATGTCCCCGTGTCCTCGTTTTGTAAACATTGCAGTTGGGGGCGGGGGGTGGAGGGGATGTGACGCTCGTTTGGTGTGATTGTACCAGCCAAGATTTGGAAACGGCAGCCAAAACTAATTCAGTGCCACCGACCTCTAAATGGCAAAGCGATTCCTCAATGACCGATGCTAAAGTGTACGGCGAGCATTTCAAAACAAATCGACGATGTTTTAAGAACCCCCTTCCTATCCGGTGTAGAGAACAGAACGTGCGTTCTACGAATTAAACAAATGTGGGCAACACGGTGGCACGGTGAGTTGCTCTGCCGCCTCACAGCAAGAAAGTCCAGGGTTCAAATCACGGCTCGGGGGCCTTTCTGTGTCCACGTGGGTTTTCGCCAGGCACTTCGGTTTTCAAAAACATGCTGCTGCATAGGCTAGTTGGCCTTCGGAATAAATTGCCCCTGGTGCCCTGTGATGGGCTGGCGTCCTATCCTGGTTATAGCCCTGCCTTGCGCCCTGTCTCTGCCGAGATAGGCTCCGGCTGACCGCGACCCTGGACAGGATTAAGCGGTTTCTGACAGTGGATGGATTGGCGCACCTCTGTTACTGGGGAGACGCACGTAAAAATAATGTGCTCTGATCATCAGAAAAATAAGCGAGCGGCTGAATGAACGCAGGCGCACACAATCCAACGGGGACGTTCAAATGTTATTACATTCGCCGACGTGCAAACAACGGCCGCTGTAAAAAGCAGCTCTTTTTCCTTTCCGTGGCCAGATGGATCGGTGGAGAATGCGGTCCCCACACCGCCAATAGTGTGACACGCTCACGGAGCCCCTGAGCCATCGAAAGTGCCCCTCAAGAATCCACAGTATCATAGCAACCACGTGAAAGATGCACACCTCTCGGAGGAGCGAAGGCAAGGATGCAAATCTGCGAATAATCGCGCGAAATGCACTTTCCCCCAACGCCTCCCGCTCACGCCGTTGTTTGCGACGTAACGGCCAATCTCCCGCACTGGCGTTTTTTGTTCTCGCTCTCTCTCCCCTTCTCTCTTCTCAAAAGGGCACGCGCGATTTGTGCCCCACGTGCGTGCCACAATCTCCGCTCGCACGTTCTCCCACAGCGGCGGTTACGCCAGTCACAATTCGGTCCGGATACAAAAAAGAGGGCGAATAATGCATACGTTTGTGTGTGTGCGTGTGCCGTGCCCCTCGTGTGCCGTGTCGACCTTCATAGGTGCTGCTCGCTAACAGCACTTGACCCTACAGTCTGTTAAGGCTATACGGGGGATCTTTGTCTTTGTCTTTGCCGCGCGTGAATGCACGTTTGTGAAGGTTCCGCTTTCCGATCCAGCTAACAAATAATGGAAATAAAACTTATGGTGGGTTTTTTTTCCTGCGGCACGAACGTGGCGCGCCTTGCGTTTTTTTAACGAACTCGGGTAGGCGTGTTCGTAGCGCAGCGCGCTAACCGCTGCACCACCGCTCCCCCTTCAGTCATTTAGGCAGACATGAATACGCTCGCATATAGACAGACATTCACAATGTTTGCACAGCTAACAATCTGCAACCACAATCCTTGTTCCAGTCTCTACCCTGCTCGCAAACTCCCTCCAACAACCAGTGTTTCATAAAAATGTTAATCTCCATGTTAATCTGTGGAGATGCGTACAGAATCTGATTTGTCGGATTTCAGATTTGTCTACATACATGACTGCAATAATAATCATGGCCTTTGCATCGAACTACTTGTTATCACGTGGCTCTTGCAATGGGATGTTTGGCCAATTCCATTTGGCACGTCGGAGTCGGTGAATCAGTTTTTTTTTTATCTAAGCTGGAAGGAACCGTTGAGCTGTGTTGCTCTTTTGGACAGTTGTCCGGCAGGAGGAGAAAGCAAGTCCATCACAGGACACAGGGGCCAAGTTAGTTAAGTCAGTTAACCGAGGCAGCGTGTCATGGAACTGTGGGAGGAAACTGGAGTACCCGGCAAAACCCCATGCGGACACGGGGAGAACATGCAAACTCCACACAGAAAGGCACCTGAGCCGGGAATCGAACCCAGGAGCTTCTCACTGCGAGGCAGCAACTCTACTGACTGTGCCACTAGGAGTAAACTGGGATACCCCAAGATAAATATAATAATAATGGACTTTTGTAACGCGCGCATTTTCTCCGGGCGCGTTGCACCCGTTGATTCGGAGGCGCGGAGCCCTGCTCAGTAAATAAATATCTGCGCATACGAGGCAACAACAGTCCACTACAAAACCGCCAACCAGAAGACTATCCGTAACAGTCTTTAAGAAAGTTGGCTCTCCCTCCTTTTTCTAAAACCACCCAGGCTCGGCAAACTCCACGCCACGGAAGGGACCGCAAGCGGAGAGAGCGTTAAAGGCCAGATATGACCGGGCAGGAATGTTCACGGCCACAGCTGGACGCGTCGTCACGCAAGTTCTAACTCCGGTGCCTGCGCCGTCATAACAGCGGCGCGCTGGTGCAAGACGGCCGGCAAGTGCCAAGCCGATAGCGCCCCACACACCGTGGCCCACACACGCGCCCCACACACACACTCAAGTGCTTTACGACCGCCGAATCTATAGCGGAGTGGATTTTTTGAGGCCGTTGTCATCTGGGGGGGGGGGGGATGTTAATATAAGTCAAAGCACGGGGGATTATCGATTTATAACTCTCGACAATTGCGTGGATGCCCCATAGAGGAGCCAACGCTAGCGGAGCCACTCGGTCCTAATCGATGGGCGAATGTAAAGGGAAGCGATCTGTGAATAAAGACTCGGCCACCGCGGGCTGGGTGGCTGGGCGGCAGGGCGGCACGGTGGCACGGCACCCTGAAGCCCTCTCAGAGATTGGACTGGTCCTGTGCCGTTATCTGTGAACGGCTGCAGCCTTATTCCACCGCTCCTGTAGGTTTGTCACGGATCGATGTTTCAGAATTGCCCTCCATAGCTGTTCTTTAGAGATAGCCGTGTCGAGCGTTACCCCTCTATCCTTCACGACGATTCGCCTCCGACGTTGGAGGCATCACCAGGGTAATGATGATGCCTACTCCTTAATGTTGGCCGGATGTCTAAATAAAGGTGGGAGTACCCACACTCTATCCCACCACACGGTGAGGGCTAATCACGATCCCAAAAGGACAGCTAAGGAGAGCAATTCCAATTTCCACAGCTGCCAATAGCTCACCCTTATCGACGTTCACCAGATCCCATACGCGTTACTGTACTCCACTCTCAATAGGCTCACGGTCCACCGCTGGTTGTCCGTGAGCCGCGTCTCCTGCCGACACGGCTAATAGAGACGAGTGTAATGCATCCGTGCGCCGGTGTAGCCCGATAGTGCTCTCCGCGCGAGGAAGGAACGGAAAAATCTTTATCAGATCGCCTTTTCCGCCGAATTGTTTAGATTTAGACCCGACCAGAGACCGTGCAGGACGCCGCGTTATTATTATTAGGAGTAATATTGCTGTCGTCGTAATTATAAATCAGCGGGATATGGCTCCGCGTGGTCAGCAGCTTGGGCTTGTGCGTAAAATAACGTGAAAGGCCTGGATAATTATCCGCGGGAATATTTCACTATTGTGGGATCTCTCTACGCACCATCCACTTTGCCCATCCTGTAACCTTCAATTGAAAATAACGGTCTTGCATTTAACACCAGTACTCTGAACTGGAAACACGTGCTGAATTCCTAGTTCGATTTTCTTTGACGTGAATAAAGTGACCGTTCGACTTGAGTTAAAGTTGTTTTAAAATATTGATGCGACGGATGCAAATATATACGTACCTTATCAAAAATGCACCCTGATCGCGCGAACATGGTTGGTGCTCGGCTTTATTTGTTCTAACATGAATAAGCTTCTGACACATTGAATACGTTTCAAGTCGACATGAGGCATGCGTGAACCCAGCATCCTGAAAGTAATTTCCGTGCACGGCTAACATCAGTCGCATGGAAATTCTCAACTAGTCATGGGGAGCCTGTTCAACCCGCACGCCCAGTGTAGTGAAGTATGGTTAAACAACCCCTAAAATAATAACACACATACGAAGTTTTACTATCACGTAACTCATCAATTACGGAACTATTTTAATCCATCCATCCATTGTCAGAAACCGCTTAATCCAGTAGAGAGAGGGTCGCGGTGAGCCGGAGCCTATCCCGGAAAACACAAGGCGGAAGGCAGATCTATACCCAAGATGGGATGCCAGCCCATCGCAGGGCATCGGGGACAATTTATTCCGCAGGCAAATTAACCTATGCAGCAGCATGTCTTTGGACTGTGGGAGGAAACCGGAGTACCCGGTGAAAACCCACGCGGACACGGGGAGAACATGCAAACTTCACATAGAAAGGCAATCGAGCCGGGATTCGAACCCGGGCCCTTCTTGCTGTGAGGCGGCAGCGCTACTCAACGCGGCACCGTGCCGCCCGACTGCTAGTAAAAAACCAAAAACATTCCTACTTAAAAAAAAAACACAAACAAACGATCAACGGCATTCCAAATAGAACGGAGTTACGTGAATTGCTCCATTTCCCACACGTCACATCATCCACTGTCGTCGCAAGCGTGCGAAGGAACTGCCTTGGCCTCGGTCCACACGATCCGAGGGCCGGGGGAGCCAAGGTGAGCCCAGCCGGGGTGTCACCGTTACACGGAGGATTCTCCATGCGGTCGGGTTTTAGTCACCCTGCACGATGTTCGCTACCGGAGGAGCAAACCGCACTTGAGCTGAAGTCGGTGGCCAAAGTGGCAGCGCGTCGACCGCAGAGGGCTATCGATCCCAACAAAACACGGCCTCCGTGTTTGATATGCAGTCAGCGTATCGGCGTATTTATTGCGGAAACTTTTACGGGACGGGATAAAATGAGTGACCCTATTTAAAGATCTCCATTAATCAAACGGACGCAGGAGACAGTCGACGGATAGATAGCCAGCGCTGCATTTAATTTGCATCGCACTGCAGTTTCACTGCCTGCGGGTTGGTTCATACCCGGTTTACCATGACCCCTGCGCGTTCGTCTCGCGTCTCAATTCCCAACACATCGCGCGCTTTAGTAGCCTGACCTAGTCTGCTGCACTCATTCCTGCTGTCTCTACACTGTACGTATGCAAAAAGTCACAGATGTCCCCGTATCGCGTGTGACAAACTGTTGGGGCAAGTTCTTTTAGCCAACATCTGCAAAGGCTGGCACCACGCAGGATTCCCGTGAAGAGCTTGCAAGCTCACTGTATATTTTTTCTGCTATAATAATAAGCATCGATGCATAATGTATGGCCAGCATGCCCCCCATGCCGCCTTTGTCTCCCCAGTAGCGATGTTTACACAATCGCACCAGGTACGCATTTCAAGCGGAGTTGACAATGGTCTTGAGTGGGAATCAAACTCAGATTATCTGCTTCGTAGCGCTGTGTGGCTAACCAGTGTGCCATTGCTCCCCCAACAGGGTTACAAAGACAAAGATCCCCCGTATAGCCTTAACAGATCGTAGGGTAACAAGCTATTAGCGAGCACCTATAAAGGCCATCTCGGCATAGGAGGGAGTGGATGGCCAGCACCACGCCCAGCCGTCTTTGTCTCCCTAGTGGCAATATTTACACACCGCACCAGGTACTAATATGAGGCTGAGGAATACACACACACATACACACAACCAGACGCGTTCACACATGTGGATGCACTCGCACACAAATGTAAAGATCCCCCGTATAGCCCTAAAAGATTGTAGGGTCAAGTGCTGTTAGCGAGCACCCCATAGACGAACACACGCGCACCGACACACATCCTCTTCTCTCTGTCTCGTATGTCCCGCGTGCTCTGTCGACACCGTAATGGATGTGATTTCGGCAGGTCATCAATTTCCGCACTTTTTTTTCCCCCATTGGCCGGACCTCTCCACTCCGGCATACACAGGTCTCTTGGGAAAGCAGAGCCCCCCCCCCCCCCACACACACACACACGACCAAACCGCTGCGTGCATACGGCACCAACAAGAGAGTCTCCTCTCACGGTAAACCCCTCGCTCGGTTCATATACAAGGTTATAACAAATACATGGGGAGGGAGATGGCACAGTGGTCAGTAGACTGCACCATGAACCCTGAGACGTAAGTTCGATTCCCCCGACATGGCTAACGTCTGTGGTGGTGGTGGTGGTGATGTCTCCAACGTGTTCTCATGAATGTTCTTCACCGCTTTGTCTTCCCCCAGTGTAACACGATTTTATTGAGATATAAAACCTACGTGTTTTTTTTTCCCATTTCGCCGTCCGGGCGGCACCGTGGCAAAATGTGAATCGCTGCCACCTGACAGCAACAAATTACTGCGGTTCGACTCCCGGCTCGGGCGCCTTTCTATCTGAAGTTTGCGTGTTCTCCACATGTCAGTGTTGATTTTTTGCCGGGTACCCAGGTTTTTCTCCCACAGTTCAAAAGACTCGGTTGCTGCTCCCGAGGTTAATTTACCTGCTGACTAAATTTACCCCGGTGCCCTGCGTTGGACTGGCGTCCCAACTTGTCTACAACCCTCCCTGGCGCCCTGTGTCTGCGGTGACAGTCTCCAGCTCACTGCTATCTCCGAGAGGTTTAAGCAGAAAATGACAGTGACTGAATAAATTCCGCCGTCCACCAGTCTTCTTATCATACGCATATTAGCAACTCGGAAGGGTCGTGGCGCTTGGGCTCCAGGCTGCAATGCCGGTGCCTCGGGGCATGTTTATATGCCATTATATGGCCCGGAGCTCAAAATAGAGACCGAGCAGAGACACACGGAAACTTGCGCTCCTGACACTTTAACTTTCTAGCTAACGGTGGCACTAGCTTGCACTGCACCCACTCATGCGGCACAGAGACACAAGAAGCGGGCATCTGGGTAGACAGTGGGTTGTCTGGTGGCAGGGGTGGAGGTCTATTTCCAAAGAGCTTTCGATGCCCACCTCCCGTGCCTCTGCGGGGCTTTTAGCTGCCAAGTTCATGAATAAGAAGACCGGGCGGATGGTGGCATTACGATCGGAAAAAAATCGCGACTGATAATGATCCACAGCCAAGAGGCAATGTCACAACTCGATTTAGATTTGATCCCTTTAGGTGATGCTGCATTGGCAGTGGTGCACCCGACTCAAATATCAAAAGAAAATAAAACCGTCCTCGCATTTGTTAATATTAGCACCTTGAAATTAAAACATAAATAATGGGTGACGTCCAGAGCCACGGCTATTCTTTACAGCACGGGCAGGCCAGACAGACAGTGAACCGCATTACATCAGTGACCAAAGATATTCTCAGTGTCTTGCTTTGTTGTTTTACTCCGGTTCAAAATGTATCGCGATGAATTAAAAACGCCTTACAATTCACAGCATGAATACTGCAGAGAGAAGTGTCAAATAAAATTACAAATATTTCACCGGTGCCAAACGGCAAACACGCCAGGGCCACCTATATGCATTCTACACAGGCTCGTGTGCCCACCGCGGGCCGCGCGCCGTGAATTTTTTATTTGCACCTCCGAGCTCGGTTTTTATAATATGCTGCGCTGCACACAAAGAAGCTAAATCACGGGAATGCTTTACACACAAGCGGCGCTATACATCATGCGTACAGCGCCACTCGCCAAATAAATCACGACCACTGCACGGGACAGTAGACACTGGGCGAGCGTGCGGCTGGACAGGCAGGCCCGGCTCGGCCAGCCGGCCCGCTAGCTCCCCATCCACACCGCCATCCGATTCAAACGATCCCACCTAGTTAACCTGCTCGCGTCTGGCGAGTCTGCGGAAAAGGTTTTCGCGGCCTGCTTCTGCAGCGGCCCGCCCCTTTGGCAAGCGCCGCACAATATTGTATTTCAAAGCGCACATGAATTTATTAATTAAAGCAAAATTAAACGTATCCCGGATATGACTTATTAATGCACGTGGGAGGCCGGGAGATTTCAATACTTGTTTGGTCTCGCTCTTATTCGCCTGCTTAATTATTTATTTCTAGAAGGCGGAATTAAAAAAAAAGGGGGGGTGGATAGGGAAGAAAAAAAACTCCTCCGAGATGCGCGCAACTCAGATGAAAAGTATTGTTTAAACAAAGTGCCACCGTCGGTGATGGCATGGGCGCCTCTCGTTATTGCTGGGCTAAATTATTGATGCTGTTTACCTGCTTGTGTGGGCGATTAAGATTTGCATTCATCTGCCAGGTGAGCTGGAGCGAAGCAGTCATTGCCGTGCTGCGGAGAGGCGCGGTCACGCTACGCGGAGTCGTGGGGTGACCTCCTGGCTGGTTATCGGTTAGATTACAGGTGCAGGATCCATGACCTTCGGGCTCCAATTTAGTCACGCATGAGAGGAGTTCTACTGCACGGTAATTATACTAAATTCACGCGAGCACTGGATACTCGCTCGGTGCTGAGAAGGGAATTTGCGCGCTACTGTGCGTTTAAAAGTTCTTTCCTCGACATAATCAGCACTTACGTCACTTTGTTGAAAAGTGAAAGAGCACAAACTTAGAGGCAAACATCATCCGTGTTCAAAATGCAGTCGGTTATAAAAAAAATTATTTTAAGTTGCCGTGCACAGACCCCACAAAAATGCCAAGCGGCCAGCAACAAACAGCCCTATTGAAGGTGTAATAGATTAAAGTGGACAATATTAAAATAACTATTAGCCACATCTAAAAATGTTGGCTGTGTCTGGACAACCTTCCCTGGTGCCCTCAGTGAAGTTGTTGCTCTGAGGCACGCACCGTGCACGGAAAGGGTTAATTCACTGTTTTGCTGCAGAAAGCCACACTTTTTTTACTACGCATATATCCTAAACCACCACCGAAATTACCTCTCACAACGGACTCAGCACTCGCGCCCACAGCACGAGTTATAAATGCACACATCTGACAATCAATAAAGCCACAAAAAGCACCGCTCAGATATTTTGTTTAAATATCGATTCCACTTAGTGTATCCTTGGTAGATTTCATACACATAAAACCCTTCGTGCCGGATTAAAACAAAGCGTTGCTCTGCGGAGTGGTGGCTATGCCATGCATTTGAATTGTTGGAAACGATTTCTGGCAGACTATTTGAGAAGCAACATCCTAGCTTTGTATGTTACCCTAAAAAGCACAATCTACGGACAGTATTTGGCACTGTTTGAATGACGTGAAGTACTAACTTCCTGCTACGCTTACATACTTCTTGCGTAAAAGAAAAATACCGGTTAAGCCATATAACTCTTTGAATGTTGCAAGGCACACTTCCCTTGGGCAAGAGAAACTCACTAAACCGGCCTGGGAAGAGAGATGCATTCCAGGACATTATCCCTCTTGCAATCGAAATCCGAGCCGCTTTTGCAAATCATGGTTTTTCAGAGTTCCAACCTCGTTAAATAATTGAACTTGAGCCATTTATATTTGTTTTCATCACTGCCACCTGCATATTGAATGTGTTCCTGAGAGGACAATGAAATATCCATACGAATACATTCTCAATTTTCTTTAGTTTCCTTCAAATGAGCATAATCAATAAAATACAAAACAATAACAATTGAAAGTACTGCAAGTTCCCAGGCTAACTAAACTGGCACCGGCGCACTGTGTTGTCATGTCGTAAATAAAAGTGAGAATCAATAAGAAAATATTTTTAAACAAAACAAGGCGCAGCGAAAGTACAACATTAAAAAACAACTGTAAAAGCAGGAGTCCCGCTTCCAGAGCTTGCAAGCTCACAGGGTATTTTCTGATGTAATTTTTCACAGCTCGATACATGACGTGGGAGACGAAACGTCGCGATTGAGAGAGGGAGCTCGCTCGACACGGCTATCCCGACAAAGCAGCTCTGAAGAGCAACCGTAACCAACATCAATCCAGACACATACCACGAGCCATGGATGACGGGGTCACAGATAAGATGAGCTCTACTGTAAAGAGGGCTGCAGGTAAAAACAGCTAATGTGGCCGCATCTTGTTAATTCTACGTAAGAACAACTCCCCAGTTAGAGGCAATAAATCCACGCCGCTCTCCCCACCCAATTGAGTGCCTCCATTTACTGCAACCAAGTGTGCATTTCACTCTCCCACAACCTGCCGTTAACGGAGCCTCATTTGCATTTTTATGACCTTTCCAACGGCATTCAATTTTAATTACTTTGCACACGGTGGCCGGCTAGGGTAATCAAACACGAGCCACATCATGCGAGAGATCCTCGGCGAGACGGCTCTCAGGTGTGGGCCCACCACACGCGGCACACGCTAACCACAACAAACTTATTCCGCAACCGAGCTGAGCAGCTTGCTTTCTCCCTCGATCGTGCGGACGATTCCATTTTTTTTTCTGCTGGGCGAGGGTGTGCGAGTGTACGGGGGTCAGACCGCTTGAGCAACAATAATAATAAGA
>JAZEWU010000033.1:2581198-2593364 GCA_036362915.1 Geotria australis | reverse complement strand
GTATGCGAAGCCAGTCAATAAAAGATAGATGTTCATTATTACGTAAGACAAATACCCAGCGAGCTTGCAAGCTCTTTGCGGGATTCCTGCGACACAACAAACACGGGGAGAAGACCGTTGCGCAAGGACAGCCGCCGTTTACACCGGCGACAACAACAACACGCGACTAAGTGGCGGTGACGTCACCACGGCGCCTGTGCCAGGCCTGGTGCATCTTGAGGCCACGCAGAGTGTCGAAGGCTCGCTGACGGGAGGTCATGGGACAGACCCAGGTGTCACGGGCTGACTGACTGAGATGACTGGCTGGGGCACCACCTGTGCTCCGCACCGCGCCAGATTGCCGAGTTTTAGCCGCCCGGCGGTCGGCTCGCTGCTCTGAGCGTCGCTCCTTCGCAACAACAATAACAGCAGCAGCAGCACACAGCAACGTGATGCGGCGCATGAGCGCTGCGCGGTTGCTGGACGCGGCGCACAGCAAACCTAACATTATTCTCCACAAAAGCATGCGTGGGCGTAAACGCCGTTGGCACCTTGGCAAGCCATAGTGACGAGCGGCATACGAGGGGGCTTTATCTGGCCACGAGACGATATTCAGAACGTGTTTGCTCACCGCCCTTTCTGCACGAAAACAGGGTTTTTTTTTATCGAGCCCCTTAGTCAAGATCGTGCGTGACGATAAAGCACATTGCTAAGTGCACAAAAGTCTCAGCAGGAACCTAGTTATTGCTGAGAAAACAAAACAGCAGGGTGCCTCGATACAGTGGTAACATCCGAGCCTCACAAAAAAGTGGTCTTGACCGAGGCGGTTCGATTCCCGCCTCGGGCGCCTTTCTGTGTGGAATTTGTGTTTTCTCCCTCCTGTTGTCCGGGTTCTGCCGTTTCCTTCCATAACTTAAAACAACCACTCATTAATTAATTGTGGATAACTTCATAATATAAAGGACGCAGTGTGTGGCAAAATGTTGGCGCCGGCAAACCGCCTGGCTGCCTCCCCCGCCTCTCTGCAGTTTCCTCGTGCCTCCGAGTCGTTCTCTCTTCGAATTAACACCTTCGAAATTGCATGATATGTGCGTATTATAAATACCATTAACTATTTTATACATCCATCGTCAAAAACCGCTTAATCCTGTACAGGGTCGCCGTGAGCCGGGACCTATCCGGGCAGACACAGGGCGCAAGGCAGGGCTGTACCCAGGATAGGACGCCAGTCCATCACAGGGCACCGGGGGCAATTTATTCCGCAGGCCAGGTAACCTATGCAGCAGCATGTATTTGGACTGTGGGAGGCGAAAACCCACGCGGACACGGGGAGAACACGCAAACTCCACGCATAAAGTCACCCGGGCTGGGATTCGAATCCGGGGCGCTTCTTGCTGTGAGGCGGCAGCGCTCCTCAACGCGCCACCCCAATAAATCACGTGTATATTCAGATTATCATTATTTTTCTATGAAAAAAGTACGAACGTGTGTGTTGTCCAGACGGCAGGGAGGGGAGGGCGAGTAGGCTATCTTCCGAATGGCAACTGCGCTCGGTATTTACACAGTAGTCCTATCTCCCCCACATGGACCAGCGTTGCGGTCGCTCGCTCTGGCGTACGCGCCGCGATATTCTCCTTTGCGATTCTTCGAAGCACGACGGTCAGCCTCTGGACATCGTTGTCTTTCAGCTCCTTGGCCTCGAAGTGTTTGGTAGAATTCGCAGGCAATACCAATGACGCGCGCCTTAAGTCCCGCATTCAGAAGGGAAGTCCCTTTGTGTCCGCCAACGATTGGCGTCATTGCTGGAAGCGACTTGGTGCCGTTTCCGTCGATGGATGCCCATCCGATGGATCCCCCCGGGCGCTAATTCATCCTCCGCCGCTCGGACACGCGGCGTTGTAAACGCTACAAACCATCGCGGGCGTGCGCAGCGGGCGCATCGGCCGGTCGTCTCTCTCTGAACGAGGCCCATTGTTGCCACCGAATACGATTACGGTTGTGCTCTCAGAAACCTCTCTTCCCATGGCCGGCAGGACATGTTTCCCTCCGCCGTTCAGAGCACGCGTCCGATGTATTGTTTCCTTTGTGTGCGCTGGAAATATGTTTTTAAATATATATTTCATACCGACTGGATGTGTTGTACAATATCTCCAGTGTGCTGAAATTTCAACCAACATCCCCCCACCACTTTGAGATGCCAAGGCATTTGAGGGCTGAATGAAGATAAATTCTCATCCCCAAGAACAATAACAACAGCAGCAGCAGCAAGGAAATCACAAACCGTTTACATTATCCGTGATGTGCATTACGACACTGCAAGCGTAAAGATAGATGTTTAGATAGATAATAATAGTAGCATTTACATAGCGCCTTTCACCCGAGGGTCACAAAGCGCTGTTTATTATTACAGCAGAAAAATACCCAGTGAGCTTGCAAGCTCTTTATGGGATTCCTGCATTGACACAACAAACAGGCGAATTGACGAAAATAATTTAAAATTAATAAAAATACATATATAAAAAAAATACCAACATTTTTTTACACATAGCATTGCACACATTTTTCAATGAAAACAGTAAAAATACAGTGATGCATTTGCCATGTTGAAAAAACTAAAACATATTATCCATCCATCCATTTTCAGAAACCGCTTAATCCTATACAGGGTCGCGGTGAGCCGGAGCCTATCCCGGCAGACACAGGGGGCAAGGCAGGGGAACACCAAGAATGGGACGCCAGTCCATCGCAGGGCACCTGGGGAAATTTAGTCAGTACGCCAATTAACCTAGCAACCCGGGACCTTCTTGCTGTGAAGCGGAAGCGCTACCCACTACGCCACCGTGCCGCCCTCAACATATTATTATATGTAGCATATTTAACATTGAGAGGGAATGGTGCAACATTTGGAACGTCTCAAACACAAATCAAGCCTTCCAATCACACCTAGCCATTAATTTCAATTCTAACTCAGTATCTGCGTCTCGCTTCGGCTGGGCGGGGAATTTGTGCGCGTTATAAATTGTATTATTATTGTTATTATTAACTGTGATATAAGGTTAGCCTTGACGGAAAATGTCTTGAACGAATGCACTTCTTCCCCGGTTAATATAACAGGGGCATCTATCATCCATTCGGATGATAGAGAGATAGATGTTTATTATTACAGTCTAAAATACCCCAGTGAGCGTGCAAGCTCTGGAAGCGAGATTTCTGCGATTCAACAAACGTGCAAATGTTGATGGCGAGTGGATTTCTTCTTCTCTGCGATTCTTCGAAGCACGATGGTCAGCCTCTGGACATCGTTGTCTTTCAGCTCGGCCTCGAAGTGTTTGGTAGAATTGGCAGGCAATACCAAGTATTACCTGACAGGGATCGCGACGTGAACGCTTCTACCTGCCATGGAACCTTATGTGTTTGCACCTCAGGGCTCATTTGGCCGACTTGGTTATGATGGTTTCTCTTCAGAGATGTTCCGTTGGGATAGCCGTGTCGAGCGATCATTAGGCCTGATAATGCCTCCAACGTGGGAGGGCGAAACGTCGCGAGGTACAGATAGAGATCGCTCGACACGGCTATCCCGAAAGAACAGCTCTGAAGAGCAACCATCCTGAATCGAGCCATGAAAGCCTATATCAATACTTGGGTATGGTCTCCACGGACCACTCGGTGGCGCTCGCGGCCCAAGATGTGCTCAACGTAATCAGGAGTCAGGCATAGTTGGAATTCTGCACCAGTTCACCTGAGTATTAAGCATGTTCCCAAAGATACTTTCTCCTAAGGAAGATAATCTTACGCTTCTGTGGGGGAGCAACAGGCAGGAAGTCCTGCAAGTCAGATTACTTTACGCTGTTCAAAATATATACACTCACACATACCAGATTTGTTTTTTGTCTCTTTACATTCCTTCTCCTGCCTGGGCCCTTATGTTATGGATTAAGTCTGCCGTTCGAAAAATGGTCCCCGGGGAAAACAAGCTTCAATTTGACTATACAGTACTTAAAACAAAAATGGATGTAAACCCGACTGAACGGACAGCCAGGGCACTCGGGCTGTTCGGAAGAACACCCACAAAAATTAACGGCGAATTGGCAAACCGTATCAGAACATTACCCAAGTCCAAGGTGATAGGAGAGGAACGCTAGAACGCGGCTATCCCCAAATTCTCATTCATCAAGCCATAAAAACCTACATCGATACACTATCCAAGTCAGACCAGAATAATTAATCCGGTCATTCGTAACGTCGAGGAATCACGGGATGGCAGCCAAGGAATAAATTGCTTTAAAGAGTGCGTCCACCGAGATGGTGAATCGATGAGTCAGCTCATGTGCAGATGGGTGCTGGATTAACTCATCGCCGCGTCGCAGGATTAAATATAGCAATTATTACAATTTATAACGCGCACACCATTCATTCAATGTCGAAGGTATTCATTCGAAGAGAGAATGACTCAGAGGCGCGAGGAAACCGCAGAGAGGCGGAGGAGGCAGCCAGGCGGTTTGCCGGTGGCAACATATTGCCACACACGGCGTCCTATATATTATTGTGTTATCGGCCAATTGATTAATTAGTGTGTTTTTAAAGTTGTGGGAGGAAACCGGAGAACCCGGCGGAAACCCACGCAGAACAGGGGGAGAGAACACACAAACTCCACGCAGAAAGGTGCCCGAGGTGGGGAATCGAACCGCCTCGGGCAAGACCATTCTTTCTGTGAGGCACAGATGTTACCACTGGCAGCTTAGGGATGCTTTCACCCAGCAGTGGATTGAGCTTGGATCATGATCATGTTACATGGGGGAGTAGTGGTAACACAGTCGTGAACACAGCGCACTGTACACCTGTCGGCACGAGTTTCATTCCGGCCCAAGGCTGACATCAAAGGTGACCGATATGTGAACCTGTCCTGGAACTCACTCACGACCCCCGTCACTAACACGCGCTGACCAGCGTGGTGAGGTATGGGTAAACAACCCCCATGGCTGACGTGGCCTTCATCCAACAGTGGATAGACGTTGTCATAATCACGGAGCGCCGTACTGTACATCCATCTCGCCATACAAAAAGGAACCAGTTGTAGATCAGGGCGTACATTTCCAATTATTGCTTTATGGAAATGATACTTTAATTGGGGAGTATGTGGAGTCGTATTGAATTTTGGAAGTATTAATAATTAACCGTTCTTGAGATCTGGAATGAAAATGCTAATTTACATTTCATTTTTTATTAATACTTGATGAATATTTAAAACCCACTTAATTTCAAAATTTAACATCTGGGTTAGAAAAAAAAAAACTGTCGGCTCGCAAACAAAGTTGAAGTGCGTCGTGGTTTTGATGGGCGCCGACGGGTGCCCCGGTGGAGGCGATAACCGGGCGGTGCGAGGCAGTGGGGCGTGGGAAGGATTTCAGTTTTGCTCCTGTGCCAAACTGACTTTAAGAAGCACTTAAAAAACACACCAGGGCGGCAGCCAACTTAGCGCTCCCTTGTCACGTTAATTACAGGTGATGTAAGGGATGCCTAGAGGCATAGCCTATTAATATATATATAAGCAAATATTTGACTTGCTGGGTTTTCGCCGGGCACTCCGGTTTCCTCCCACAGTCCAAAGACATGCTGCTGCATAGGTTAATTGGCCAGCGGAATAAATTGCCCCCAGTGTCCTGTGATGGACTGGCGACCCATCATGAGTACAGCCCTGCCTTGCGCCCTGTGTTTGGCGGGATAGTCTCCGGCTCACCGCGACCCTGTACAGGATTCAGCAGTTTCTGACAATGGATGGATGGATGCATATACTCGCTGGGCCCAAGAGCTCGCGAGTTTGAATATCGGGCTCGATTCGCGTTCACAACCTATCACAGGGGGAAGTGATACAGGGCGCAGTCGGATTTGAAGTTGGGGAACCGTTCGAATCCCATTGGACATCAGGATTAGTTTAAAGAATCTGGGGAACAAACCAAATGTAAATGCCGGGTCGGTTGGGAGACCATTAGACGGGACGAATGGGATTGGTCGAGAGTCGGTCGAAGGTTCCAGAAAGGATGGAGTAGAGGCTAAAAGGGTTTCGGATACCTGAACTGAGTAATTCCCTGAAAGTGTCACCTGTTGTGCTGAAGATGCAATAACGTCTAAGTTCGAGCCCGGGTTGGAACTCCTTTACACAGGTACGCAAAAACGTCCCATCATGCACACACTCACGTGCGTACACATGCGCACACTGCTAGGCCATGCTCCACCGTTGCCGAGTGCAAACAGAAACTGCTGTGGAGTTGGGAGCGAGGTAAATACGACGTCGTGAGCAGATCCCCGAAAAAAATCTAGAAAGAGTCCATCCATCCATCCATTTTCAGAAACCGCTTAATCCTATACAGGGTCGCGGTGAGCCAAAGCAAATCCCGGCAGAAACAGGGCGCAAGGCAGGGGAACACCGAGGATGGGACGCCAGTCCTTCGCAGGGCGCCTGGGGAAATTTTAGTCAGTACGCCAATTAACCTGGCAGCATGTCTTTGGACGGTGGGAGGAAATCGGAGTGCCCGGCGAAAACCTAGAAAGAGTCGAGCACTCTATCGTTTTAAACATTCAGAGCGCGACACGTTGGGCAGAACGCCTCACGATTCGCTCCAGAGAATGTGGATTATTTTGTCATTTCATTCATGAAATAGTTGATTCGTGCCAATATACTCGGTACACCAGTCACGTGGGTGAGCTACGCTAACGGGGCATCGCACGCTTCCTTGTGCTCCCTACGCGATTCCCCCAAAGTTTCGGCGTTTATTGCTCGAAAGCTCATGTTTTTTTGACGCCCAGCCCGAGGCATCGCTATTAATACGAGACTCAAAGCACTCAACCCACCACCGAAATACTGCGCGCATTGAAACCCCGAAGAAATGCATTAATGATCCATCTCGCTAAAAGATTTTAAAACCGCGAAAAACACGGCGGCACGGTGGCGTAGCGATGAATAGCGCTGCCGCCTCACAGCAAAAAGCGCCCTGGGTTTAAATCCCGGCTCGGGTGCGTTTCTGTGTGGAGTTTGCAGTTCTCCCAGTGTCCGCGTGGGTTTTCGCCGGGCACTCCGGTTTCCTCCTACAGCCCAAATACATGCTGCTGCAAAGTTTAATTGGCCTGCGGACTAAATCGCCCGCGGTGCCCTGTGATGGACTGGCGTCCCATCCTGGGTATAGTTTTGCCCTGCGCCCTCTGTCTGCCGGGATAGGCTCCGGCTCACCGCGACCCTGTACATGATTTAGCGGTTTCTGACAATGGATGGATGGATGGAGAAATAACACCGTCCAGGAGGCATTGCGATGAAATAAGATGTCCGCAATGGGTCACAAAGCGAAAGCAGAACGCGATGATGCGAGTGGTGGGAATGAAAGACGGCTGGACCATCCACTGCACGCATAGAACTGGTCACTCCTCTGTTCAAAGCGTTGTGTGGTTTATTTGCCAAAATTGGATTTCGCTCATGTTTTGCTTGTTTGCGGCCGTCTTGTCTGTTCCTCCTTTCATTCGTAGAATTGCCCGGAGCAAACATCGCACTGACTGGGCCCAATTCCGTTACATCTGAATAAGTGAAGGGGGTGGCACGGTGGCGCACTGGGTATCGCTGCCGCCTCACAGCAAGAAGGTCCCCGGGTTCGAATCTCGGCTCGGGTGCGTTTCTGTGTGGAGTTTGCATGTTCTCCCCGTGTCCGCGTGGGTTTTCGCCGGGCACTCCGGTTTCCTCCCACCGTACAAATACATGCTCCCAGGTAAATTGGCCTACTGAGTCAATTGCCCCAGGTGCCCTGCGATGGACTGGCGTCCCATCCTCGATATACCCCAGCCTTGCGCCCTGTGTCTGCCGGGATAGGCTCCGGCTCACCGCGACCCTGTACAGGATTAAGCGGTTTCTGAAAATGGATGGATGAGTAAGCGAAGCACATTTAAGCCTGGTTAGTCGTTAAACGGACGAACCGCGGGGGATTGGCAGGTTTAGTACGTAGGCTCGGGCTGCAAGGTGGTCACGGAGACGGTTAGTGTTGAATGTTACCACCTCGTACGCAATGTGTTTTCTTTGGTTTTCTTCCCACATGCCAAGTACTCATTAATGGAAGTGGACACACAAAACACATTCAGATCCCACTCGAAAAAAGCACTCGTGGAACTCAGTGAGGCTTATCGGGGCAGATATGTTGCATTATTAATAGTTTCGTGTTGCTATATGACCGAGCATGAATGTAGTCATGAGAAAGTCCGGTATGCCAGTCTGGAAACATGGACCAGACGACAGACCACACTGTGAACCTCGAGAAGACATCGTCCATTCAACCTCCCCCAGAGGCCGTGCTTCCACTTTGAGACCTCGAGACGTGAAGGTATGTATGGTTGCTGTAGGGATCCATTCACAACAAGAATATTATTACAACTGATGGTTGCTTTTCAAAGCCGTTCTATCGGGACAGCCGTGTCGAGTGCTCTCCTTCTCTCCCAACATCTGCAAGTCGTGTGAACGATGGTCGCTGTTTGACAGTACTTCACCACGATGGTCAGTGAAGGAATGGGGGGCGGGCGCATCACCACCAGTGGCCACAGACGAGCATCAAACTCAGCCTGTGGAACTCCCAACAGTGCACCAGCGCTGCCTCCTATTCATTATTGGATGTTGGTATTTTATTCAACGGCTTTTTATTATGAGCTTGCTACGCTTATAATGCGCTCTACACAATTCTCGGAATGCTGTGGAAATGCCTTTGGCTCGGAGTATCCTGACAGCACGAAAAACCAAACGAACAAATACCGACCCATAATTTATTTCCACAATTGTTGCGGTGGTGCTGCATTAGTTATCAGATATGTTTTTGTGTCGTTCCGCGTGTAGTTTGGCTCGATGTCTAACATTTCGCTCCTCGTGGCGGCGGGTTGTTCAACCCAGAAACTCGCCAGAAACTGTGTTCCTGATTAAGCTGATTGCAGCTATCAGCGAAACGTCGTACCTTCATTGTAAATGTTGTGGGTTCGCTCCGCAACATACCGGTGTGCTGAAGTAGTAACGAATCGGCACGTTTTGTTCACGTGACAAACCTTACTAATTGGCTGTGTTGGGTGGAGGCGGGATTTCGACACATTATTTGTACGTGACCAAACCCGTGAAAAGAGCTATACAGTACTACGTAATAGATCCATAAACAAAGCCGGCAGCTAGACTCCTGGGTTGGGCGACAGCGTGGCGCAGTGGTAACATTTGTGCCTCACGGAACGAATTGTCATGCCGAGTGGAGTTTGTGTGCTCTCCCCCTGTTCTGCGTGGGTTTCCTCCGGATTCTCCGGTTTCCTCCCACAACTTAAAAAAAAACTCATTTCATTATTTGATCGATAACAACATGATATTTAGGACGCAGTGTGTGGCAATATGTTGGCGCCGGCAAACCGCCTGGCTGCCTCCTCCGCCTCTCTGTAGTTTCCTCGCGCCTCTGAGTAATTCGCTCTTCGAATTAATACCTTCGACATTGAATAAATGTGTGCGCGTAATAAACACCATTTATTTATTATTCTTATTATTAAACAAAGCTTTGCGGTGACCAACGATCCGCAACTCTCTCTCTCTCCGTCACGAAGGGGATGGGTGCTCAGGGTTAAAGCAATACATCAAGCGGCAAGACATGGGCGGGCGGGTGGGCTGGCGGTCGGCAGAGGGTCACCAGCGGTGTTAATGACCCGTTAATTACCCCCCCCCCACCCACGTCTCAATCACCAAGAGGGGAGGAAACTGAAAATAAATGCCAAGAATTTGCATGGAGCCAAAATGGCTTCACCGCTGGCAGAGCGGCCTCGCTGTTAGCGGCAGCGTTTATTATTTTTCTTATTTTTTTATCGCTAGGTGATTAAAAGTGATTTCCTTGATTTATTGATGGAAATTCTTACGTAATCAAGACTTTTTTTTTGGCAGGAGGGCACTGCATTGGGGGCGTTTGGCAAATTCATTGTAAAGGGGTCTTATCTGGATTCACATTAATGATGACCTGTTTTCCCACAGGGCGGCACGGTGGCACAGTGAGTAGCGCTGCAGCCTCACAGCAAGAAGGTCCCCGGGTTCGAATCTCGGCTCGAGTGCTTTTCTGTGTGCAGTTTACATGTTCTCCCTTTGTCCGCGTGGGTTTTCGCTGGGCACTCCGGTTTCCTCCCACAGTCCAAATACATGCTTGTGCATCGGTTAATTGGCCTGCTGACTAAATTGCCCCTGGTGCCCTGTGATGGACTGGCGTCATATCCTGGGTACGGCCTTGCCTTGTGCCCTGTGTCTGCCGGGATAGGGTCCGGCTCACCACAACCCAGCCCACCCAAGATTGGGGTCAGATATCGCTCGGCACTAAGGTTAGCTGTGGCCGGGAGTCAAATTTGAGTCGCTGTGTTCGCAGCATAGTGAGATAACCACTGCACCACAGCTCCACCACAAGCAATTCAACCACTATAATAGAACGTCTCCAACATGGGAAGCGATAGGTCGCGAAGGAGAGAGGAGAAATGCTCAACACGTCTATCCTGAAAGAGCGGCTCTTGAGGGTAAATCTCATCACACAGAGCCGAGACAAATCCACATCACTGTAAGCTCGGTATTACAGGCCTGCAGTGACACACCGTTGAATTTTACTCTCTATTTGTACACCACGGAAACAACAGCAATGACGTGATGTATTTCCAAATCAGAATACACGGCGTCTGCTTTCAAACACCACACCATGGGACCGCCAAACGTATGTTTTTGTTTTTCAAACGTGATGCAACTTGAATGTGTGCCCCGAAGGCTGGCTGCGTGCTCCCAGCCACACATTTAACACAAAATAAAATGCCGCATGAAAGGTGTAAATGAATCACTGGTCGGCCTCTGGGCGTGCGGCACGGCTGCTAGTTTCCGTAAAACCTCACGAGAGGAATACGAAAAAACCGCCCACCGTAATAGAAGGAACACTGCGGAACAACACACATATAATTTGTTTAAGAAGCTACATACATGCCACCACCAATAATGGCATTTAAAAAGTTTACTTTTTCACCCAAGGTGGTTAGAGGGTTTATAAAAAAATGAGCGGTTAGATATTTGGCAGAGCTCTACTCAAGACTCCGTGCAATGGTGCATAATGCAGCATTCCAGCATTGAGTGAAAAATGGGCCAGCCCGCTTTGTGACCTGAGCAAGTGGACCTGTGCAGCGCACTTTCACATTCACTCTCTGTTGAGAAAGCTACTCGCTTCCAGCCGGGAAGCTTTTGGAAAGAAATTGTGCAAGAATTTATCTCCACGGCTGTTCTTTGGGCATGGCCGGGTCGAGTGTTTCTGCCCTACATCACGATGTTTTGCCTCCCACGTTGGAAACATCATCGGGCGTTTCTGAAGGACGTCGCGAAGGACAGAGAAGGAACACTTGACACGGCTATCTCGAAAGAACAGACATGGAGAGCAACTCTCATCCATCGAGCCCTAACAACCAACATCAGAATCGTGTCACATGAGGTGAACGCGGGAGGTGCATGCCCAGTGGCGTCTCTCGCAAAGGTCAACCTCGGGGTCATATTTTTTTTTACGGTCAAAACATAAAAAAAAATGCACATATATAATATTCATAAAGCATAAGCCAACCCAAGCATATATCAAACCTTGGCGAAAACAATACATGGCCACTTTACTTCAGCCGCAGAAGGGAGGGAAGTGATACGGTGGAGAGGACGGAGGGGGGAAACAGAAGACCACGGGAATCGCACAACCATGACGCAATGGCGCCACACACGAGTTGCGCCATTCCAAAGCAATAAAATCCGGGGAACAGCTCTGATCCGATTTCTAATGGGCACGGAAACACAGCATTGGTACGTGGGATTTGTTCTCTGCCAAACACATTTGCGATGTGCCTGTATGTGTTTACCACTGGTGAGTGAGCACATCAGAGAGAGCTAGCACCTCAGAGAGGGCGAGATAGAGATGCAATCTCACCGGCGAAAGCAAGAAACTGAGATAACAGCAACAACAGCAATAATAATAAGTGAAACTGAGTAACCCGACCACGGCACGCCTGAAAGCAGACGCACGCGGCTGAAGCGTCGGTGCGAATCTGGAACGCTTCAGTGGCGCACACGGCCACGCGCGTCGCAGCCGCGGGTGTTGCGGGTGTCACGGGTGTTGCGACACCCGCACTTTCACAGAAACATGATTAC
>JAZEWU010000033.1:2565757-2581186 GCA_036362915.1 Geotria australis | reverse complement strand
CGCCCGCTTTTTCCTGAGGTAGTCCCATGAAACGAAACTGAGTTCCCAACACATGAAAGTTAGATAGATTGAACGGCCATCCAGCCGATCACAGCCATTTGACCATCCCACTAGGCCAGGGCGGGAAGAGTAAACAGTCGAAGTACGGCACGTGCGGGCCGAAGCCGGAGGGGTTACGGTGCTCGTGTCCCACCACCCCTAGAACCCCTACACTTTTAAAAGCGCTGCTACACCCCTGCGTACGCCGCGGTGCAAGAGGACGCCGAAGAGCCGGTTACGGCGGCGCTTGAAACCGGATCGCAAGCGCACCACGAGGGCACGCGATGGCCGAGCCAGGCATCTGCGACACGCTGTTTGGCGGCGTGCAGCCCCGGTGGAAAAAAACAAACAAACCTCCGCGGTTCAATCGGCCGGATCCCGGCTCGGGTGCCTTTCTGTGCGGAGTTTGCATGTTCTACCCGAGTCCGCGTCGGTTTTCGCCGGGCATTCCGGTTTCCTCCCGCAGTCCAAAGACATGCTGCTGGGTAGGTTAACTGGCCTGCGGGATGAATTGCTCCCCCGGTGTTCTGTGATGGACTGGCGTCCCATCATGGGTATAACCCTGCCTTGCACCCTGTGACTGCCGGGCGAAGGGAAGCTTCTGATTTCAGTTGCCGTTGATTACTAGCCAAGGCCGAAGATTAAACTCAGGTTGGAAAGGTTAGCAGCACGCTGAGCTAACCACCGCGCCACCACTCACCCCTGCATGCAAACGCAGGAAGCACAATGGAGAGGGGTGGGGGAGGGAGTAAGACAAAGTGACAGGCTGCTTTGGCTGCCCTGTGATCAGTGTATTGAATTTTTCAACTTGTGATCATGTATCATTAGCCGCGTGAGAGCGAGAGAAAGAAATACAACGTCTGGAAGCTGTGTATTAATTTTTTATCGTTAATATAAATGCAATAAATATAACACCCTGTCTTCATTCACAGGATGGCAGGAATTGATTTTCTAATCATTAGACCCGGAAACATTCCCTCATTGAAATAAACATGTGTGGCTGTAACTCAGCTGCAGCGGAATTGGAGTGCAGTTGCTACTGTAATGAAATCAACGTTTGACCGCAAATTTCAACCAAAAATATAACGTGTTAATTCACCTCATTGGTGGTTGATTTTCAACGTTGTTCTATCGGGACAGCCGTGTCGTGCGCTCTCCCTCTCTTTCGGCAATCCCGAAAGAACAGCTTTTAAAATCGAGCCGAGCCGTGGAAACCTACATCGGTATATTTCACCTCATTGTTTGCATGAAATGCCGTGTGTGAAATCGGCAATCAAACGAGACAGCACCTTCACTCAGGCCGGCCGCAAAGCCAGAACCCATTTGAGCGGATTTTCAATTACGGTGTCGTTCGAGACGCCGCCGCCTCGCCTCCTCATTTCGGTCTTCCCGTTCGCCGCTTAAATCCTCGAGACAGGGGACTTCATTAACGGCGGTTTGTTTTAATATTTATCTTTTTCATTCTGCGGGCCCGCTTGAGTGACGGGTGACAATGCGCGGTTGATACATATTTTATCGAGTGCTCAACGCGTTTCGGCTCTCGATGCGTATTTTCGGTCCTTTCCGAGCACTCTCGAGTCATGCCTTGGGACAAATGGCACTCGGTGCGCCTCATTTCAAACCACCGATCATGACATCCCAGCTCCAATGGTGTGGGAATTTGTGCGAGTGTACGGTGTTCAATGTGAGGATGCACCTCAACTTGGTACGCAGCTATCGACCCTTCGATGGTTGCTCTTCAGAGCTGTTCTTTCCGCATAGCCGTGTCGAGCGCTCTCCCTCTCTCCCTCACGACGGTTCGCCTCCCAGGTTGGAGGCATCATCAGGCGTTATTGTTGATGACGCTTCCAACGTGTGGAGAATAAACGTCGCGAGGGAGAGAGGGAGCTCGCTCGACACGGCCATCCCGAAAGAACAGCTCCGAGAAGCAATCATGCGTTGAGCCGTGAGAACCTACATCGGCACATTGCTTGCAACACGTTTTAACGAAGACCTCGATCACGTTACAGCATCCCACTTGCGCAAGTTAGTGCAGGGACACCTCTCAGTTTGTGTGAATCGGTACAAAAGACATTACAGAATGGATGTGTTAGAGGCAATTAAAATATGACAACGTGATGGGCTTGCTATACTCTGCAATCCCTGCTGTGAAGCAGGGCACATTGGCAGCGCAGCGATTCTGCAACTCGAAGATGACTAGAATCGGACTGAACCAGAACATAGCCTCACCAAAAACCAAACCACAGCAATTCTCTACAATTGTTCGAGTGGGTTTTCCACAGTCTCAATGCAAACATAGAATAACTTTGTTTGACAAAAGTCTACATCTAGCACACTCTGTAAAATTGCACAGATTTCTATAATGTCCGACTATAATTTCTCACAGCCACTTTCAGCGCACGAAGTACAACACAATGTGAACACAGACATCAATGTCTTGTCAATCACCCAAATCATGGTTCCGCCGCGCGGAACTGCCAAGATTTCGCTTTCTCAGGACCTGATGTAGGTTTTTACGGTTCAATCTGTGAGAATTGCTCTTAAGAGCCGCTCTTTCAGGAGCGAGGCCGGCGACGCGACCAACGCGAAGGGCGGAATGTCCGCGAAGGACGGAGCCCTATTAAGAGTTCCCTCCTATCCCGACAGAGTATCTCTGAAGAGCATTCCCAACACCTATACATCTCTCGATACAATGTTCCACCAAGGGCGAGGGCTGGGTATGCACGCAAGGCTTGTGCATCTCGCTATTGCTTAGCTCTCTGACACTCACTCGCTCACTCTTTCTCGACAGCATTAATTTCCTGGAAATAAATGCACTAAAAACATGTATACAAGACACTTAAAAGCACCTCCACAACTCCCTTTTTACCCCTCTCCTCCCTTTCTAGCCCCCCCTCATTTTCTACCCCCCCATTTTATCCCCCACCCCCCTTCACTTTCCTCCTTCCCCCCTTCATGTTTGTCTTTAAGGAAGTGACGGCCATCTTAGGGGACGCTGGCAGATTTTTGCCGCTCTTAATATTGCCAGTTTCACGACCTTTCGGTGTGTTCGAAGCGGCCTTAATCCTTTAATTTTTGTTCGTTTGGTTTTTATTGGTGGTTTTTTCTTTCGTTGTTGACATGCCGTTCCTCTTCGCGGCCCTTGTGCAGCGCTCTGTGACTCTCGGGTGAAAGGCGCTATATAAAACGCTATTATTATTATTATTACCCCCCCTCTCTCTCCTCTTTCCTCCCCACACCTCGCAGCCTGAACAGGCTGTTGGGGCAAATGGTGTAAGCGAGCCGCGCCTATCAGAAAGCCGGCACGAAGCACGGGTGTTATTCCTGTGTGTACACGCCGCAGTAGTCTTGACACGTGTGACCTGCATATGCATACCTGCCAGGGCTGTGTCGACAGGCCATAAAGACACATCTGCTGGTAGCAGCGTCGGAGCCGTCTCTTGAATGAACAAGTGTGACCCCTTCCTCCTAGCAGGATTACGAATGCACGTCCATAGGGAAAAGGCAGTCAGTTTTTGTTGTTTTATCTCAGCTGGAAGGAACCGTTGAGCTATGTAGCTCTCTCTCTCTCTGACATCTGTCCAGCAGTTAGGGGTAAGCAAGTTACAACATCTCAGGGCACTGGGGGGCAATTTAGTCAGGTCACGTAACCTAGGCAGCGCGTCCTTGGACTGTGGTAACAAACCGGACTACCCGGCGACAACCCACGCGGGCACGGGGAGGCACCCAAGCCGGGAATCGAACCCGGGTGCTTCTTGCTGCGAGACGGCAGCGCTACTCACTGCGACACCGTCCCGTCCTGGACCCATCTCTGCTGTAATAAAACAAGTCCATCTATGTCGACGGTAACATGGACTGGCGTTCCATCCAATGTGTAGCCCTGCCTTTCGCCCCGTGTCTGCCGGGATAAGCTCCGGCTCACCGCAACCCTGTACAGGATTCAGCGGTTTCTGACAATGGATGGATGGATGGACGGTAACAATACCATCTCTGGCACATCGACTTAATTTTCTTTGTGCACAAGATTTCCAAATAAATCCCTCCGGGGCCGCGAGGCGCGTTTGTGCTCCATGACTGGAGCGAGACGCATAAGTTATTTCAAAATCCCATCAGCCGGCACCCCGTTCTACTTACACCTGTCTCTACAGGTGAGAGGATTACTAAAAGGTTCGGGGGGAAATGACTGACGCTGCGTAATGAGGTTACGAAAAAGGATTACTGTACGCACAACGCGAGCGGAAGAGCAATCCCTCTTTATTCCGATAAAGCACTCTCCCATACTTTGTTTTACCAGCAGGTCCCTCGCTCGCATAAATAATAAACCTTACCGCAAAGAGGGCGCACTGAAAGAATTCCTGCTACGCATGGTGTGTAGCTCGCTCTCAACTCAGTGCAGTTTAAAGTGCGATTCGAAACAGGCTCGTCGGCATACGCAGAGGCATGTGCACGGGCGGCAGGGTGGCGCAGTAGTAACATCTGCGCCTCACAGAAAGAAAGTCCTGACCGAGGCGGTTTGATTCCCGCCCCGGGCGCTTTTCTGTGCGTAGTGTGTGTGTTCGCCCATATTATGCCTGGGTTTCCTCCGGGTTCTCCGGTTTCCCCTCACAACAACAACAAAAACCACTCATTTATAAATTGTCCGATAACATTATAATTTATAGGATGCAGTGTTCTGGCAAATGTTGGCGTCGGCTAACCGCGTGGCTGCCTTCCCCGACTCTGCGGTTTTTTTTTTCTCGCGCCTCTAAGTTGATCTCTCTTCGAATGAATAGTTTCAGAATTGAATGAATATGTGCGCATTATAGATTATGTGGGGGTCAAGGTAGAAGCGTTCACGTCGCGATCCCTGTCAGGTAGTACTTGGTATTGCCTGCGAATTCTACCAAACACTTCGAAGCCAAGCTGAAAGACAACGATGTCCAGAAGCTAGCCATCGTGCTTCGAAGAATCGCAAAGAAGAAGATAGATTATGTTTCTTAAATATTATTTGATGCAGAGTTTTAAGAGTGTTGTGGATGTGTGTGTGTGTGTGTGGATGTGGTGATGGGGAGCGGTAGCCCAATGGTTAGCGCACTGGGCTACGAAACTGGTGACCCGAGTTCGAATCCCGATCACGGCCAACACCAGTGACGATTTTCTGAAACCGGTCCTGGGCCTCCCCTAGGTCGACTCAGCCTGAAATGAGTACCTAGTGCGGTGTGTAAACATCGCCACTAGGGAGACAAAGGTGGCCGGGCGTGGTGCTGGTCACCCACCCCCTCGTGTGCCGTGTCGACCTTCATAGGTGCTCGCTAACAGCACTTGTCCCTACAGTCTGTTAAGGCTATATAGGGGATCTTTGTCTTTGTCTTTGGTGATGGACACCCATCGTGCTACAAACCCGGCAAACCTAAGCACGATTCGCACTCACGGACAACATTTAGTGATACTTAACAGCACTTTCTCATCATCATTATCAGTACCAGCTTAAACCTGTACAGCAGGGTCGAGACGCGGCTGAAGCCTATCCCGGCAAACAGAGGGCGCAAGGCAGGGCTATACCTAGGATGGGACGCCAGTCCATCACAGGGCACTGGGTGCAATTTAGTCGAGGCTAATTACCCCAGGCAGCGTGGCTTTGGACGGTGGAAAAATAACCAGAGCACCCGGTGAAATCCGACTCGGACACCCAGTCTAGGGGTCTACATGTGGGATCTTTGCCTCTTGTGTGTGTGTGTATGATCGCGGTGAATGGAGTGCGTGGGCGAGTTTGCGTGCGTGCGTGTCCGTGCGGGTGAGCGGCCAAGCGTTTGAGTGGGGGCACGCCGTAGCCGGCCGATAAACCTTCACGTCTCCACGGCCGACCTCCCGGGGTCAGTCATAAACTGGAGCTCGCGTGTGTGAGCGGCACGACACTAAAGGGCATGTGTGCTTGTGTGTGTGTGTGTGGGCGGACCGTGGGCCGGGTCTGCGCTCGACAACACAGCCACGCAAAGTGTCTGCCTGCGTGTGTCAGGGCTACAAACCTAAATCACCCAAGTTCGAAACCGCTCACGGCGAACACTGGTGACGATTTTTTTAACCGGTGCTGGGCCTCCCCTATGTCGATTCAGCCTCAAACGAGTACCTAGTGCAGTGTGTAAACATTGCCACTGGAGAGACAAAGGCGTGCGCGGGTTACTTGGCTTTACGGGTGCTCGACAACAGCACTTAACCCCACAGGCTATACGGGGGGATCTTTGTCTTTACGTTCCGTCTCGCTGGTGTCACGCCTGATGCTCAACCGGTGTAACTCGTCCGGATACATGACAGACACACGATACTGCGATGAAAATAAACACGTTCGTCGAGAATTTCCTGTGATGCTCATGTGACCACGAACCCCCGATGCGATCAGGCATGCAGAGGCCACAGCATCGGGTCTCAAACTATCCGTGAGGGGAACGCGAGGACAGGTCTGGCGCGTGCAACCGCGTGCGCGACACGGATACATTTCATTTACATTTGTACAATCAAGACAAGACAAAGATCCCCCCGTATAGCCTTAAGAGACTGTAGGGGCAAGTGCAGTTAGCGACAACCTATGACACACGAGGGGCTGGGTGACCAGAACCACGCCCGGCCGCCTTTTTCTCCCTAGTGGCAATGTTTACACACCGCACCAGGTACTGATTTGAGGCTGAGTCGACCTAGGGGAGGAGGCCCAGGACCGGTTCAGAAAATCGTCACTGGTGTTGGTGGCCGTGAGCGGGATTCGAACTCGGGTGGCCAGGTTTGTAGCCCAGCGCGCTAACCACTGAGATACCGCTCCCCACGTGTGTGATTTGTACAATCACACACGCGCGCGCTACCCTACAGAGGCTATACGAGTGATCCTTGCCTGTGAACCAGATCAAGTCAAGTCAGTCAGGTCAAGTTTATTGATCACACACGCATGAGATGCATGGCAGTGAGAAAACCAGAGTTTGATTCCCGCTCGTGACCACGGTCAACTCGGCCTTAAAAGAGTAGCTGGCGCAGTGTGTAAACATCGCCACTGGGAAGACAAAGGCGGCCGGGCGTGGTGTCGCCCTCGTACCCCTTCGTGCGCCGTGGCGGATTTCACAGGTGTTCCTCGCTAACAGCGCTTGACCCGACAGCGTGTTAGAGTCTACACGTGCGTGGGGGGAGGAGTGGTTATCACACCGTGACCATATCTGGTTTCCCGAATTCGATTCCCGACCACAGTTAACACCAGGGGTGATTATTTGAACCCGCGTCAGGGGATTCACCTAGGTCGACTCAGCTTTAAACGAGCACCTGTTGCAGTGTGCAAAAACAACAGCAACTTGGAGGTCTTCTTCATTGCGATTCTTCGAAGCGCGATGGTCAGCTTCTGGACATCGTTAACTTCGAATTTGGAGGTGGCAAATCAGCACTGGGTGTTGTGCTGGTCTTGATAGGCGCTCACTAACGGCACTGGTCCCTGCAGTCTGTGTAGGCGGCACGGCAGGGGGGTGGTGGAGGGGTCAGCGTGTGTGTGCATGCGAGAGGTTACGGCACGCAGGCTCTCTCCTAGAGACCGACACGGCCAAGCATGATGTGAATGCCGGCATCCTGAACGTCAAAACGAACCACGTCCCTCGCCACCGCACCAAGTCTCTCGGTGCGTTTACAGACCCAGTTTTCCGCTCCAGTTACTACCCCAGCCCCTAACCGCACGGAGTCGTGGGTTTGTGTGTGTGTTGGCGTTTTAACATGCAGAGCCCCCTCTGGAATGCTCACCCATCTGCACAATTGCCCTTTCGGAGCATGCAGCAAGTGTTGAATGCCACTAGTTTTCACGTTCGGTGGTTTGCAGCGCTACGTCGCAGAGGAAGTGCGACGCGAGAATGGCCATTTCGGAATTGTTTTGGTTGCGTGTGTTTTTAGCATTGTGCTGTGCTGCACCGAGCACGTGTAGTTTTTGGGGGGTTTTCTATTTCGAAGCCCTGCCAAGTGTTGTTGCGCGTGCGTGCACATGCGAGCGAGCCAGAGCGGGGCGGCTGATTCGCCTCGACGTTAATTACAAGGTGCTACCCAAATTAACCGCGGCGCTTTGCATCCAAACAAACGACGCCGACATCATCCGATTGTTTTTGTCTTTCGACCAAATTGGTCCTGGGAGGCTGCTCGAGACACGGGCCCCAGTGTGCCGTTCCTGCAGAGAAAAATAAAAAAGACAATTTGGCTCTGTAAACACAGGCTGGCACGCTTTGCAACGAGAGTTGCGTAGAGCCATTAAAAAAGAGTCAAAGTCAACGGTAGAGAGTGCAGCCCTGCAATTGCCCCTGTCCAATGGGTTACGGCATCGAAAGTTTGACGTGTGCGCGAGTGGCTAGCGTGCTTGGGCTCGGAAGACTTTCATTTGTGTGCGTCACTGCCATACTGCATGCCCGCAGCGGGGAACGAAGGGCACCTGTAATCGGCCACACCACGCACATTGCCGGACTGCGCATAACTTTCCAGCAAGAAGAGGATGCAGACAGGGGTGAAAGCAACTTAAATAGTTGTACCCGTACGATCATATCGTGACCCACTTTCCCACCTGTACCGTACTGAGAGCTCCGGCCACTTCGTCGCCGGTACACTGTACCGGGGCCGTACAGGGCCGGACCGGCTTACTTTCACCTCTGGATGTAAATCTACAATTACTTGCTGTCGCCACTACAGGTGGAAGGGCCCGCGCCCGGCAAAGCTCCAAGGGAGCACCTCTAGACCACGGGCTCCCAACCTTTAGCATCTCAAGGCCCACTTGGGTCTGGTCTCCACGGAGCACTCGGTGGCGCTCGCGGCCCACTGATGGGTCGCGACTCACAAGTTGAGCGTGGCGGCTCTACAGGATATTTTGGCCACATATTTGACGCTGGCCAGTCACCTTGCAAGACATGGCAGTTACAACGACAACAACAACCACCGCCGTTCGCCACTAAGCGGTGGTGACGTCACCAAGGCGCCTGTGCCAGGCCAGGTGCACCTTGAGTTATCCACAAGCGAGCTGCCGATTGACTGACTGTGGCGCATCAACCTCAACCGCTGGAGCAGTTTAGTTTATTGATCTTACGAGCAGCATCATCAATGTCAAGATGTGATTGCACAGGAATTATTAGTACAAACTAATTATTGTTTTTGATATCATGAAAGTGACAGTGGTGAAACTTCACGCAATGAGATCACTCAGCCTCCGAACACCTGAGGATGCCTCCAACGTGAGAGGAGGAAGGTCGCGGAGGAGAGAGGCGGAGCTCCCGACACGGCTATCCTGAACGAACAGCTTTGGAAAGAAATGCTCATAAAATCGAGTCGTGCAAAGCTGCATCACCACAATTATCAATGATGTTAACCCTGGCTGGGCATTGAACTCCAATCACCGGTTTCGTCGTGCAGCGAAAGAACCACTGCACTACTGCTGTCCGCCCCCCGAATACCATAATATCACTATATGGACAAATACGCTCACCGTGTAATGGCACAATAGCTCTCACGGCAAATCACACGCAATCTGTTGCGCTGTATTCCATCACAATGATCGCGACAGAGAGTGGCAGCTCGGAGCGGTCCTCATCTAGCAGTTGATCGATCGTGGCTGATAGTCATAATGATTGTGATAAACAAGAATCCATTCAAAAATCATATGCGGAAAAAAACATGTTTTGACTCACACCCCGAAAAATAGGACCGTAAGCCCACTTACCTGACAAAGCCTTTGTGCAGTAATAGGGCCCCTGGTGCCCATGTGGATGCTGTTCCCAAATCCACATGGTAACCCAAAGCCAGCACAGTCATCAGTGCACGCACAGACTCCTCACTCCCCAGTGGCAAATACATTGTTGCCATAGTAACACAGAAATGTATTGCACTTTCCCTGACCCGATATCAAAATACGCCGACAACTTTCCTGAAGAAGAGAAAAAAACAAACTAACTAACGCCTCAGCACAATACAGCGACGCTATACGGATTCGTACAGCGACCAGGTAGATTTGGTTCTCCCAAGACTTCCAAGACGTCTCACGACCGTGGAAGAGTAGGCCAAGCACACTCTCAAAGGCGCTCTACACAGCTCCCTGGCACACAGACGCACGAGCAATAACGCGAGCGAGCGGTTGCAGGGCTGCACCTTTAGGGCGGCACGGTTCGCGTGGTGAGTAGTGCTGCCGCTGCACAGCAAGCAGGGACCGGGTTCGATTCCCGGCTCAGGTGCCTTTCTCCGTGTGGAGTTTACACGTCCTCCCCGTGTCTGTGTGGGTTTTCGGCGCGTACTCCGGTTTCCCCCCACAGTCCAAAGACATGCTGCCTAGGTTAATTGTCCTGACTAAATTGCCCCTGGAGCAGGAATCCCGTAAAGAGCTCGCAAGCTCACTGGGTATTTTTCTGCTGCAATAATAAACATCTGTCTATCTCGCGTCCAAAGCGTGGGATTTACACGTGCCCAGCTCTGCGTCAGGCAACCGCGTCTGAGGAAGCAGCGCGTATGAGCGGAAATAGTCCGCGTTTGGCAGTTCCCAAATGTCGACGCGGGTTTTCACGGCTGCTCTCGCGAGAGAGCTACTGCTCTCTCGGGTTAGCCGTGTCGAGCCCGACGATGCCTCCAACACGGGAGGCGAAACGTCGCCACGGAGAACGGAGGGACGCTCCACACGGCTAAAGCAAGACGGAAGCTCTCAAAAAGCAATTCTCAGATCCCAAATTATGCGAGCGTTTAACATATCAGCTTAATATGCTGAAGCCAGAATTCTGTCGAGAGATAAAGCATGCAACAGAGCTAAAGCGTGTCATGAACTTTGATATCATACCCTCACATCTTTGACATTGCATCCCTCGAGTGGGGAAAATTTAAGACCATCTAGGGAGTTCTTCTTCTTTGCGATTCTTCGAAGCACGATGGCTAGCTTCTGGACATCGTTGTCTTTCAGCTTGGCTTCGAAGTGTTTGGTAGAATTCGCAGGCAATACCAAGTACTACCTGACAGGGATCGCGACGTGAACGCTTCTACCTTGACCCATCTAGGGAGTTGAACGCTCATGACTTGCATATTTAATTGTGTTCTTTAATTGATGAGGCTTTAAAACATGTATTACGGCGAAGGGAGGCAGGAAGAGAAGGGAGGAAAAAAAAGTCACTCGTACATTTTTCAGGGCACCCTTCGCATCAAGCGAGAGATCCAAACGGCACTCTGAAAACAAGTCACAGACTCTCGTCCCATTACATCAGCGGGGAACGGAATGACGAGTTTACTTACGGCCTCGACGTTTACCGTTAAACGACGGAGAACCCAGAACGGCAAACAAATACATAAGCATTATAATAAGAATACGTAAATAAATAACCGCGCTTGTCGGGCGGTGTTTAGATGCAGTGTTTAGATGCAGTGCAATTGCCGAGGGCTGAGAACCGACTCAAAGCAGCGTAAGAAGATAAAAATACACCGCTGCCACAACAGAGAAACCTCGATTAAATGCCGCACTGTACACCAAAATGAGTGAACACATGACCAAGAGCAAGTGCAAACAAACGCACTGCATATAAAAATTACATGATCACGCCCTGAGCTGAGGAATCGGGTGCCGTGTATAGTATACAGAAAGATTATGGTTAAGGTCTGACCCTGAGATTGCTTGCTCACGCCACTGCAGGCAGAAGGCCCGCCACTAAAGGGAGCTCTAGAGAGCCACTGTAGATGGTACTTTGGCCTACTCTTCTACGCTGGCAATATGGTTTGTAAAATTTGGGAGTATGCACACTTTACCCCGCCACACGAGCAGGCGTGGAATCTGCCGCTCTACTAAACGTTGGTCTACTCATTGACATACACTCCTGGCTATAGTTGGAGGGATTTATCAGAATGCACACAATGAAAGCCACAGATTTAATATCGCCGACTAGGAAACCGTGATTATGTACAGGGCCATTGCCGAGCATTGCTCATAGGGCACTTGAGAAGTACGCTCGTTGAAAACTATTAATTATTATTCTTTTTGAAAATCTACTATTACAGTTGTTGCGTAACACCTACATAAGCCATACGACCTTTCAGTTTGTTCGAAGTAGCCTTCATTTTTTTGTTGCTTTGGTTTTTATTAATTGTTTTTTTTTGTAGTTGTGCAGCGCTTTGTGAACCTCGGGTGAAAGGCGCTCAAAAAAATGCTGTTATTATTATTATAATAAATATTAATAGTAAAATGTATAACGCGGGCAAATTCCACGCTTGCTCGTGGACGAGACATGAATGAATACGGTGGCACTAGCAAATAGCAGAAAGGGGGGGCGGGAGAAGGCAGCCACAGAGCCAGCCTGCGTCAACCTGCCAGACACTGCGTCCTATATATTATGATTTTATCGACCAATTTATTTATTGAGTGGTTTTATTAGTTTTGGGCGAACAGGGGGGAGAACACACAAACTCCACACATAAAGGCGCCCGAGGAGGGAAGCAAACCGCTTAGGGCAGGACATTATTTTTGAGAGGTGCTGATGTTTCCACTGCCGGGAGTCAAAGCGGGATCCGTCCAGGGTGCTAACTTTTACAAACCGTGGCAGCATCTCCGCCGTACTTGAATATTCTCGAACAAATATACGTGTTAGACATACACAGAGACACTTACATATGCCCCCGCCCCCTTTTGTGTGTAATGTCCCATTAACTCATTGTCGTAGAGCACATCTCTCTGCCTTTGAAAAGATAACCGAATCTGCTAGCGCAGCACTTTCACAAACGCTTCTGCTGTAATCGGAAAAAAACGCAAGTCCTTTGTACGAAAAACGTCTCCTCCTAAATTCCGCCTCTTACCTCTAGTCGCAGATTGCATTACCACATTCTCTGCTTGCTCCCGATATGTCAATTAAAAATAAACACTCTTTATTAATGCTATTAAAGAAATCCATTTATATGAATGCATACGGCTTTAAATATCCTATGTGCCTTTGTTTATTCACACGCCGTACAGTAGTATGGCGGTACGTGTTATTTCATTCATTTGCGTTGAGACGCCGGTAAATGTTTATAAAAACACGAGGGTTTATTTTTTATATTTTCGGCGTACCGTATTTATATTTGTTGAATCACTCGCGCAATAAGGGTTACGTAATTTCTGACTGTGTGAAATGGTTCGTGTCGCTCGAAGTAGTTTAAGTCTTTAAGATGTACAGTGTCGGGAGTATGGATGCATAGGAATTATCGGTTTTCATGAGAATTATGACCTTGACCTCTGATCCCTGATGTGAAAATCAATATTGTTTGAAGTATTGTGATCCTCGGCAATCCCAGAAAATGTCCACCAACGTTTTCAAACTGTCCAAATGACACTTTGGAAAAGGCTTCCAAATGCTTCTGCTGTAATCGAAACATCGTCCTTTGTAAGAAAAATATTTCCCTTAAATTCAGTGTGTCAGGTTTGCGCTGGCTAACCACATCGCTCGACTCTCCCTTCCCCCCCTCTGAATGTTTCCTCGCACCTCAGTGTAGTTCTCTCCTCGAATGAATACCTTCAAAATTGAATTAATATGTGCGCGTTAGAAATTGTATTTACACATTACAAACAGTGTTGAGTCCGTTGCGAGAGGTCATTTTGGTGGTTGTTTGAGATATTTGCGTGGTGGAAAAGCGTGCCGCAAAACGGTGGATTAACGCTTTCTGTGCATGGTGCGTGCCTCGGAGCGACAACTTCACTGAGAGCACCAGGGACGCAGCCACCGTCGTTGTCAAGTCACCTCCAACGTTTTTATTTTTATCACGGGGAAAAACATTCCCAATAACAAATACATTTGAATGTATTGCTAAGCATTGCTATAAACATTATCACAACAACAACGGCTGTTCGCCACTAAGTGGCGGCGACGTCACCACGGCGTCTGTGCCAGGCCAGGTGCACCTTAAGGCCACGCAGAGTGTCGAAGGCTCGCTTACAAGAGGTCACCGGACAGACCCAGGTGCCATTGAGCCTGGTTGGAACACACCCGCATGTGCAAAACCATACAGGAGGAGTGCTGCTTAACGGGCTTGATTTTCATGCCCGAGTTTCTGGGATATAAAACCACACTGAATTCCCTGACTCTATATCCGAGGCGTGCAGTTGGGGCCTGATGAAGTAAGTGTAGTAGCCTGTGATGTGTGCCTTCTCCTTCAGATATTACGTGGCATATGTTCTTCAAAGCAGCAGGCCTATTTTGTTCCATCGCGAGAGCATAATTTTCAAAATTACCAAAAGAACCTTCATGCTGCAATGAATACACCGAATCGAGCGCTTGCAAGGCAATGATCACACATGTTCAAGTGGAACGTTCTTCCGGAGCAATCCAAACTTTTCGTTTCGTACACACGTAATACGTACATTTTGTTTGGGAGTAAGAATAAAGTTAAATCAACTTTTTTTTGTGAAAATATGTTTTATCGAACAAGCTATTGCCCTTGCAAAGCAGCGTTAGCTTGCAGTATCTTGTAAAACAGACAAACTCTGGACCGGTTTTGGAATACTGGGTCTCATCAGCGGAATCATGCTTTGTAAGAAAAAAATAATGCGAGGTCGTTAGACGTTATTAGAGGCCCAGAAATGTATTGACTGTAGGACCTCGTAGACCACGGGGAAAAATCCGCTAATAATAATAAATTCAGTTTTAAAGGCAGACATATTCATTCGATTTAGAAGGTATTAATTCTTAGAGAATGACTCGGGCCTGAGGTAACCTGCAGAAGAAGGAGTCATATGAAAAACAAAGAAAATGTTTGACAAATTACTTTATTCATATAATGTATTCGAAATGTTTGCCATTATTAATCTTCCACATTGTATTCTGTCAAGTAAATTACGGTGTCTAGCAAGCCTCCCCATGGTTGCAATTGTACGGGACACCCTGTGTATGTCTGCCGGGATAGGCTCCGGCTCACTGCAACCCTGTACAGGATTAAGCGGTTTCTGACAATGAATGAACCCTGTCTATGTATCCCTAGATGTAGAGTAATTAGTGGACCAGCGGCAGTTGAAACAACGAGACTGTTTCTTAAACCGCCCCATCTCTGCCTGCGTGGCAGTGTAAATGGTAGTAATTTGAGTATAAATGGTGACATCATTTAGTCGATCAGCGGATTAAGTGTTGGTGAGGTACAGCGTGGATAATTCGACCTCTTCAATGACACCCGTCCAGCATGAGAGAGTATACCAAAACCACCCTCGGGTACCGGGTTCACCGGAGCTCCTTCTAGTAGAGTCCATTCCACCAGCAGCTCTCCGCGCGAGCAATAGCAGAGCTGCACCTCTACCTCGTCAGACGTCATCGACGACCCACCCCCCCGCAGCAAAAACGTGACGTACGCATGCGGCACGCAGTGGAACCCAAAGCCGTCCACCGAGCAACGCGGGACAAACTTTCACCGCCACAACGGATGTGCGGCACACGC
>JAZEWU010000033.1:2540739-2561542 GCA_036362915.1 Geotria australis | reverse complement strand
CTCACCTGTACCATACCGACCGACTGTATCGGACGCTTTCTTACCAGTACGCCATACCGGACTGGACCGTCTTACTTTCACTTATGGGGAACTCCAATATTTTCTTAGACGTCCTGTCAGCGTTAAAGACTAGAACAAACTCCCTCCAGAGCAGTGGTTCTTAACCTGGGCCACACGCACCCCCCCTGGGTGTGTAAGATGTCCTTGCTGGGGGGGGGGGTGGTGGGGGGTGCTGTGAGACATGCTAGACTTGTGTATCCATTGTACAATACCCGTATCGCATTACATATGTATTTATTAATAAGGGGTGCGGGAATACATTGCGAGCACCAAAAGGGAGGTGGGGTGGTGCAAGGCTGCGGTTAAAGGTCAAGAACCCCCGGCTCCAAAGCGCCTCTTTCGAGCAACATCTGGCAGCTAGCGGAGACCATTCCGTCAGCACGTGGCATCGGCAGCGCTGTACCCAGCCATCCATTTTCAGAAACCGCTTAACACCGTACAGGGTCGCGGTGAGCCGGAGCCCATCCCGGCAGACACAGGGCGCAAGGGAGGAGAACACCGAGGATGGGACGCCAGTCCACGGCAGCGTTGTACCGCTTGACTTTAATTTGAAAGCGGTAGCCCGGCGCGTGCACGGGGCCACCCACGGGGGCCGCGTGTTAAGTCCCGTCAGCGGGGAGGGCCTTCACCTCTCCGCGAGTCGTGTTGACGTGCAAAGTGCGCGGAGACGCGCATGTTAAGAGCCCGCTGAGGATCCGGTGGCAGCCACGTGAACCTCACAGCCAGTTAAACATGCAGCTAAAGACACCCCCCCGCCCGCCACACCCGTATAGACTTAACAGACTGTAGGGGTCAAGTGCCGTGAGCGAGTAGCGGCGATAAAGGCCTGCACGGCACACGAGCGGGTGGGTGGCCACAGTGGCGTAGCGTGGGTTGCCAGCGCCCGGGATAAGGCAAGTGTTGCGGCCCCTAACTCGTGGACCGTTAGCACTCCCCGAGTCCCTTCCACCAGTCCAGTATTGAAGAAGCAATGACTACCGCGTTAGCAAAAAAATTGTTTTATCACAGCAAAAATGTAACGTGGCAACGTTTATTTGTCCCGTCATGTTGAAAAACTGTAGAATGTTGCGCCCGGGGCAATCGCTCCTGTGGCCCCGTCCACGCTACGCCACTGGGTGGCCAGCACCATGCCCTGGTGGCAGTGTTTACACTTTGGGCCAGGGTAGTCATTTGAGGCTGAGTCGACCTCGGGGAAAAGCCGGACCTTGAGAAGATCAATTTTCATGAGAACCTACGCCCACTTTAAATCGGTTTCTAAAGCGACCAGACATACAGGTCCACGTCTAAGAGTTGTTTGGGAAAGGCAGGAGGTGAAGCAAATGGGAACCGGATCTCTTGAAAGTTAACATCTCGACCGAGCACCGTAAACCGGTAATGAGCATCCTGCCCTTATTTGTCTCTCCACATGACACGATTTTAAAAAAGGTATTTGTCGTAAACACTCCATCGAGCACACGCCGTCTTCTGGGAGTGAAATGATTACGCAGCAACGGCGAGAATTACTATTTTGCGTTACCTAACATCGTGTACTAGCAGTGCCCGCCCTACAGGCAATCTTGTTCCGAAGCATGGCAAACGTTCTCGCTGAAACTGTAAAATATACGAGGTTTAACCCTTTCCGGCAATGAGAAAAAGTGTTAAGATCTTAAAAACACTAGATGGACACCTATTTACAAAGGTTCTCACTGACGTCACGATAAAGGCAAAACAGCGCTTAAAATGGAACAAGTGCGAAAGTTGTAATTTACAGCTGAAATGGTGCTAGAAAGTAGTTTATAGGTGGAACGTAAAGCTGAAATAAGACATACAAGCCTTCGTGTTGTACTGACAACATATGCGCTAACAAACGTGTGTGATTGAGCCGTTTTTAGCAAATAAGTACTCAAAAGAAGCCAAAGACTTTTGCATTTTTTAATAAACAAAAGGTTGTTCTACGAGTCTGTTATGAAAGCCAATGCCACAATGTTACGTGACATTGACATTTTTGGCAGTGAAGCTGTTGACGATTTTAAATAAGAGGTAGCCACCATTACCTCACGGTTAAACCCGCACACCTAAGTGTTCCCCCACGGAAATGGCGTGTTCCATTATCGAAAACAATGCCTTCAGAAATTTTTAATCAGGATGCCCTAACCTCGGTGATGGGGAATTTTGACTTCAATCTTGCAGCCGCTAATAGAGTTCGAATAAATCTCTAACATTTTGCGCGCTCAAAGGGCTGGGCACGGACACCGAGTCAGGCAATTTGCGAGGCATATCGCTTTCCGTATAAATATTCACCTGCTTTGTTCTCACAAATTTGGTCATTTTCGAAATAAATCGATCCGCAAATCCGTGGCGGCAGGATAAGCGTGGGGCTTTTCTTGCTCCCGCCTCGTCGCCCGTATTCACGGAAATACTGTTTAATATTTGTTTTCCTTTCCAAGACAATATTCTCCGTCAAAGATTTCAATAGTACCTTTTTTGAATCACCTTTTTCTACAGAACCTTGTTATTATTCAGAATTGTTTTTATTCAGTCATGAAATTGTTCCACGAAAACATCAGTAGCATCAGCCACTCAGTGAGTTACTCGTAAGCCAATTTTGCGGCCAATGGCTCAAGGAACATCTGTGGCTAATATCATCATCAGAAACTGCTTAATCCTGTCCAGGGTTGCGGTGAGCCAGAGTCTATCCCAGCAGACACGGGGTAGCTATGATGGGACGCCAGTCCATCACAGGGCACCGGGGGCAAATCAGTCCGCTGGCCAATTAACATATGCAGAAGCATGATTTTGGACTGTGGAAGGAAACTAGAGTGCCCGGTGAAAACCCGCGCGTGCACAGGGAGAACATGCAAACGCCACACAGAAAGGCACCCAAGCCAGGATTCGAACACGGGTCCTTCTTGCTGTGAGGCGGCAGCGCTATTCACCGCGCCACCGTGCTACCCCTGTGGCTATTGTAATATAGGAAAATAAAGCACTCGCCTCTGCTAAATTGCCACGCTGCAAGGGAACGCTGTGAGAATAAATGGTAAATCAAAGGGGATGTTAGGTTTTTATTTTAACGACTCTTTGTTATTCCACTACTGGATGAAGACTTCCTCATACAGCGCCGGTTGTAGGGCATTACTTGACCATACTTGCCGACTTGTGTGGGTTGGCGGTAGAATGGTTGGTTCGCAAACACAGTATACAGTACTGCCATAACATAATAGAAAATACAGCCTTGTGTAAATATACAGCAAGATCAAGGCCTACCCTGATTTTACAGTTGTGGGGGTTGTTTGACCATACTTCACCACGCTGGTCAGTGTGACTTTAACAGGGGCCAGGGAGAGTTCAGATATCGGTCACCACTGGCATCTAACTCAGGTCGCAGAGTTCAGAGTGTAGTGTGCTATCCGCTGCACCACTGTTCCACCATAAAAATATCTTAAGCGTCGGATGAAATACGTGGATGCGAACGTTAAACGCGTTTTTCCTGCAAAACTGTGGCCATCCTCCTCGCTGTGTTTGTCATTCCACAATTACCTAGGGAATGTTATTTCACATCTGTGTTCAAGTGTCCTCTTTGGCTGTCCCGGTACAATCCGTTTTGTGTCTGCCCGATGCACAAGGACGCACTGTAATTCTTTCAGCACAAACGTCGTTATGGATTCTCGCGTTACATCAAAATTTATGAGACCTTCCTTTCAAAAAAAAAAAAACTTTCGAAAACGGTCTCGGTGCCACTTCACGCATAAATAATTCCGACAATTGAAGTACAAATCACACATAAGTGTAATTTCATGCAAAACAAATGTTTTCCATCAAATATACAAATAATACGGCAAATTTAGCCAGGAACTTGCAGAGCCACTGCAACTTTAAAACTGCTGTCATTTTTCGAAAGATTTGTGAATTTCGGCACTGTGCTCTCCGACGGGAAAAGAAAAAACATTGGATGGATGTGCATGTTTAAAAAAAAAATGCTGCTGTCGTGTGCTCACAAAAAGGGTCGCACTGGCAACTTTAACAGACACGCGATACTGCTTTTCCAATACATTCACTGCAGAAACAAGCACAGTGCAATCTCGTCTCCTCACAGCTCAGCTAAATTGCCCCGTGTGCCTGTGACACGCAAAGTAAAGTCACCTCTCCCTACCTGAACCGAAAGTCCAGGGTGTGATGGAACCAGCGAGTGGCGGGCGAACCCACGGGGGACGATTCATGTGTTGGCAAATGTAAATTTTCACTCAATTATTGGTGGGTCTGCAAATGGGGGCCCCGGAGATAGCTCTTGCAATTCACTCAGTTTGTATTCAAACTGGAAGGAACCGTTGAGCCATGTAGCTCTTATTAACCGTTGTCCAGTGGGGAGGGGTAAGCAAGTTACAACATCTCAGGGCACCGGGGGCAATTTAGTCAAGACAATTAAAGTAGGCAGCGTATCTTTGGACTGTGGGAGGAAACCGGAGCACCTGGGTAAAACCCAAGCGAACACAGGGAGAACATGCAAACTCCACACAGAAAGGCACCTTGAATGGAACCCGGAATCTTCTTGCCGAGAGGCGGCAGCGCTACTCACCACGCCACTCAAGCTTACCGTGCCTGCGAGTAAAACTTGGGAGGACAGATGTACAGTGCAGTCTGCAAATCACCACTCAAAAACTCACTTGCATAGCAATTATTTGTATGGTCTCGAATCTTGATAAATGGGCAATTACAAATTTGTATCTATAAAATGTCTCATAATCGCTGTTGTAATTAATAAAGTTTATTGGAACGAATGCTGTAATGTGTAATTTGTCCTCTTGATTATAATTACATATGCTACAGGATTTAAAGGGAGGATACCGATTTATAATAGCAGTCCCTACGTTTCAGCTCTCCCAGAGTAATTGTTTTGGTAAGTCCTATATAACCTACATTAACTTTGACAGTAGAGTATCATTAGCGGTAAGGGGAAGGTGTGGTGACGTTTGTTTTTGTATTTAAAATGATGGCCCAATTTTAAAAGTGCAATAATTACCATAATTACACGTTAATGTTTCTTTGACGTAATTGCACTTTTAACTGTTTTGCCCATGCAAAGTTTCGTTGCAGGAAATTGGTAAGTTAAACATTTCCTGACATTTGCACATATTTCTTCTGAAATGCAAGTTGTTTTTTCGCCGGTTTCCGTTTGGCAGTTTTTGCACAGATTAGTTCTACTTTATTTCACGTTATTTCGTTAATAATATTGGTGACCCGGGTCGCTCATGCAAATTAGATCATCCTGACTGATGTCTTGGCTAAAAAAAAAAATAAACGTGACGCACTTTAACGAGTGGAATAATTTCAACACGATGATGCGTACATGCATGCGCTTTGTGACCCTCGGGTGAAAGGCGCTATATAAATTTATATTATTATTATTATTATATGCGTGTAAAACGGTGGTCGCCAAACCAGTCCATCTAAACATTTTATAATAATATGGAGACAGTGGGAATATTCTGTACGGTGGTTATATTTAAAATGGTGGTGGCAATGGTCACTAATACATGCTACCGGAGACAGTGTGCAAGCCAGCACGCAAAGATAGTGTGCAGCAAGTACAGGTGTAACACTAAGAATGGGTGACTGTTATGCATAGCGTACATTTTTGGGGGTTTTAGTATTACAGTCATGCGTTGCTTAACGTCCACGATACGTTCTGTGAAATAGGACGTTATGTGATTTGGACGTTGTGCGAACACCATATGATATGCTTAGCAAAGCTATATGGGATACACCGTAGTGTACCTGTATTAACTAAAGAGCCAAGATACTGTCCACATACAGTACTGTATTTCAGATAATAATCTGGCAAGGTAATATATGGGTTAAGTAGGTAAAAAAAATTGTTGCTGATTTTCCGTGCTCTGTCGTTGTTGACATGTTCTCTCCGCAGCTTTGTGCAGCCCTTTGTGACCCTCGGGTAAAAGGCGCTATATAAATGGTATAAAAATAATAATTATTATTATTATTATGAATATACTGTGCAATACTGTATACACAATTAAAATAATACATTGTAAATATACACTACTGTATACATAGGCTAATATGTTATCTGTACTTACCACCATTGCAGCTTGCAGGGCTAACGTAGTGTTGGGTGAGTCTGGAGGCTGTTGCTGGTACAGTTCTGTATTTTACAAGACACTGAATTCACACTAAATTACTGTATATACACTATAATACACTGTACAGCTGTATGTACAATACAACATGTTCTTAATTTATTTCTATAAACTAACTTTACGCAACTTTGTAAACTTTTTTTTATTTTAAAACTTTAAAACATATATTTTTCATTTTTAAACTCTATTATAACCCTATGGGACCACGGACGTATATGCGGTCGGATGTTGTCCGAACGGACGTTATGCGACGCATGACTGTATAGCATTTTTAAGAGTAGATCTTGTGCTGCGTTTAGATTCTAAAAGTGATCTTGTGTTTAAAAAGGTTGCAGACCACTGCTGTAACACAAACATTGACCTACTTCCTCGTCAATTTGGATCAGGTCAACCCCCACAGACCAATGAAGATAACAGGAAAAAAATTGCCATGACTTGTCCTCTTATCCACACTGTTGTGTGGATAACCTTCTAATATCTGAGGATGTATCTGCACATCTCGGATTGGATTAATCTCCCACTTGCATAGCCATCGCTCCGTGACCCGCGCTTTGATTCTTGACTGTGTTTTTTGACTCTCTGTTGCTGCTCTCATCCATTGCGCTGACGCGAGACTCCTTATCTGTAGATAATTGGAAGAGCAATACGAAGGGTCGTGGATCGATTCAGTGCAGCAGATCATAAGACAGCGGACAAAAGGAGTTTCAGCGTGTATTGTTCCACAAACGAGGTGAATTGTGGATTAAATAACAAGGGTTAGAATCAACATTGAATGTGCGTTAATTTCACAGGCTTAAAAGGGGGATTTTGAGTCTAGGACACCTAATAGCGTCACCCTTGGCGTATATGTTGCGGGAGCGGGTAAGCGGCTCCAGACAAATAACAATCCGAAGCCCCTCCGACTAAAGAAGGCTGGCATCAGCGCGGACATCCAGCTGTGAAATTCTGCTTCAATAACCCCCCCCCACCCACCATTTTAGGGGCAACCGGCCGACCCAGGTCAACGTTTAAACCGACAACACCACAGCACCACCACCGATGAATTGGGGACTTGGCAGTGTAGACACGGACCTCGTGAATCCGATTTGGGCGCGGGTGACGTGACCCGAGCGTCAAAAGCCACGGCTCCCGTGGTCGGCTCGACATGTTCAACTCGGCTGATTAGCTATGCGCGCCACGAGCGCTCGTTGGATTAGAGGAAAAAAAATCCACAAGCCCGGCTTGCTCGCGCGCGAACGGCCGAAAAATCCCACAGGTGCCCTCTGAATGAGGGCTGCATAGCGCGGGCTCACATCGCGGCCAAAATTAATCAGACACCGCTATAAAATCACGCCGCCGCCGGAGACTAAACAGAGTCTCGCAATAGACAATATTCACGGAGCCTAATGACGCTGTGCAGCGTGCGTGCACGCACCGTAATAAGCTGAGTCTCATTACAAACAGGCTTTGCGCGGGGCTTAGCGGCGCTAACCCACACATAACTATTCAATAAAGCTCGCGGTGACACGTTGTAATTGAGCTGCATTCAGATCAAACCGTGGCACCAGTTGTAGGCGGACAAATATGCGGACGGACATGGATGGCAATTCAATCCATTCCTTAGCTTTCTTAACATGTTCGCGAGAAATAACACGAAGATTCAAAAGTTTCACAACACATAGTAAATCCGCGTCTCTGTCTCAAGGGCTTTATCCAGGTTTCTAGAGGTCAGTGGAATGCCTCGAACAGAGGCATTCTAATTTGGTTTTCGTGAACATGAATGGGTCTCCATTGGTTTTTTTAAGCACATTTTATGGACCTCTTCATTAAACGCATTGATTTTTTTTCAGAATTAATAACTAACGCTTCAGATAAGAGGAAACTTTAAAATTATAATCCTTTTCATTTTGAAGGTGCTGCATAATGGAAGAAAAATCATACCAGTAATATCCATCGACTTAATAGAAAAATCAGTGAAACTTCTAAACAGACAAATTACTGTGCACATACTGGGGCTAAAGAACACCGCCTCGCTTATTATAATTCCATTAAAGATTGTTTTCTTATTCTCTTCTTCTGGCAATCCAGTACCTACAATTACGTCCCATACGAAAGGTTGAAATTTAAATAAACCAAAACATTGGTTCTGCGTGTAGTGATTTATATTAGCCCTAATGATCTCAATCAGGCCCATCAGGTTTGCTCTGGGTTGGACTGTTCGATGCAATGACAGTACCGCAGGTCAGGGGTGCCTCCGTCTTGATTGAGCATGTTATTGATGCATCTCCAAGTGGCCGTGATGGAGATGGAGTCACTGCCGGCTGAAGCAGTAATTAACAAGCGACGTGACCGGCACAAATATCAGCAGAGCGGCCCGCTGCGGAGTATTTCTTACGCGGCGCCCACGGGTCCCACGGAGCCGCGCGCGCACGCAATATGCAAGCGCACACGCGGAGGCGCGCAAAACGTAAGAACACATATGCATGCACTGTGAGGCTCGGCAGGAATCGGGGATCACAGCTCAATCAGTGGCGGCTGACCCCTGCGAGCATGTGCGGGCCACCCAATCTCGGCGCGCCGCGCACACGTTGCATGTAAAACAGCGCCCGAGACAGTGTCTCGATTTTATTTTTTCCCCCCGTGTTGCGGCGGCCCCTCTCGAGAATTTTGCCAGCTAACCGCCTCTTAAGGGTCCTGAGCGAATGTGGGAGCACGCAAACGACATATGCCGTTCGCGCCACTGCCAAAACCGGCGCGTTGGGGGTTTTTTTTTTCCTCAAAACAGAGGCCCGGGTTATTCCGCAAAGGTCAACGTATGAACATGCCTCACTCTCCGGTCTCAGGGTGGTTACTATGTCTCCTCGCGGCCTGTACGCCCGTCAACCCCCCAAAACCAGCCCGGGTAGGTCCGGGTCGCGCGACCGTCACAAAGGATAAGTTTCCGTTCAAGCTGCCTCCGGTCCACACGTGCAGACAAAGATCCCCCGTGTATAGCCTACAAAGGCTGCTGGAGAAAGTGCTGTGAGCATGCACCTGTGAAGGACGCGAGGGAGCAGACGTGGGCGGGTTGTGCCTAGCACCATGCCTGGCCGCCTTTGTCTCCCCAGTGTTGATGGTTACACATTGCACTAGGTATTTATTTAAGGGTGAATTGACTGAGGAGAGGCCCAGGACGGGTTAAGATACCCTCAGTCAGTGTTGCTGGGGATGAGACGGAATCAAACGCGGGTCACCCGGACCGTAGCACAGCGCGCTAACCACTGCGCCACTGCTCCCTACAGACATGTTGTAGGACACAAAGCCCAATATCCCCCCGCATCACCTTAACAGGCTGTGGGGTCGACTCCTGTTGGCGAGCACCTATCAAAGGCCAGCACAGCACACGAGGGGTGGGTGGCCAGCACCACACCCGGCGGCCTTTGTCTCCCTAGTGGCAATGTCTACACATTGCAACCGGTCCTCATTTGAGGCTGAGTCGACCTAAGGGAGGAGGCCCAGGACCGGTTCAGAAACTCTTCACTAGAAACACACACACACACACACACCCCCGCAGGTGCACGTCGGCGAAAAGATGCAAGTGAGAAACCCACATCATGAAGACCCTGGCGCCAGCGCTGCGGGGGATATGGCCCACAGGAGGCCCACCTTTTGGCTTTGGGCAGCACCACCTGCCCACTTCGTTTTAAGTGGTCATGAGGGCTTTCAATTTTTTTTTTCGCCCGTTCCGAGACACATGAAATGTTGAAGGTAATTTTTTTTGCCATAAAAGTAGTTTAGACTTAAAATGGAAAATAAAACCATGGGGTTTTCATGCAATTAGATTTACTGCCATTTTATAGCGCCACACAGGAAGGTGATACGCAGCTGGAAGCTACGTTTAAATGACAGCAGAGCCACATCAGCATTTCTTCAAACACTTTCCTAGGCAGCGTGAGCGATTCCGTCCGTGGTAAATCACTGGCTCAAGCTCCAAAGGAACTTACCTCTCTCCGTCTCTATAGCTAGTTTTCAATTACTGCTCAGGTTACTTGAAAAAGATTAATTACTTTCATTTTCCATGTTCAGAGCTGACTTTATACGTCCTGCACACGTTTCAGTATGCATCCGAAAATTAAGTTCGTACAACCGCATGCAGTATGCGCAAATCAATTTTTAAAAAACATTGCACGGATGAGATTTTTCTTTATGCCGATCGTCAGCCGTAGCCAAGCAATGCAGTTGAGTGGCTGAAAATCGATGTCATTTACATATCAGGGTGATGTTATAATTACTTGTTTTAAGACTGTTTTGGGAGCGTCTTGCCAAGTTACACAGAAGAGGCCATGTTGCTATGGATCATCCCAATGCGATGCTCTGCCTAATAGCAGTTGCAATTGTATATTTGCTTTGGCTATGGGAGGAAACTGTGTTGAAATGGGGGCGCGGGGGACGTACAAGCCCCAGAAAGAAAAGGTACCCGAGTCTGGTATCGAACCAAGGGTCTTTTGACAAAGTTACGAGACAGGAATATTCAATTTGAAGTACGCTAACTCACGGTTTTGCAGAAATATTATTATCATCATCATCATCAATTATGTACACATTTTGTTCCAGATGGGACATTCAAGCATAGTATTATTCATAGGTTAATTCCAAAAAGGTTTTCACTTCCTATAACGCCATTTACAACCTTATTATATTTTTTAAAATCCTGTTTCAGCTCGGTAGGTTTACAGGGCTACTGGGAGGGAGCACAAGGACGGCAGAAGTTTCTTGCAGCTATGGCGAGACACCCTTGAGAGCAGGAAAGGGTTAATGTGTCATTTGGCCCAGGAGAGAACTGCATTAAGGCAAACTCTCTTTTTCACTAAAATATGTGCTAGCAAGAGAAGATTCAAATGCATGCATGCTAATGGAACAATGCAATTACTGTGGAGCACTTACAGCATTCATCACACAACGTTATTTTAATGTTTGAATGAGGTCTTAATTAGTATTTGTCCTAGCCTAATGGTTGAATTACTTTGGTTAAGACAGCATTTCCCTTTGAAGCGACTCGGATGTGTACCTATAACTCAAAATTCAAACTCTACCACGGGTTTGTTATGTATGCACTGAAATGAGAGCTGGATAAACATGTTCTGAACATTATGTGCCGAACATATGCAATATAATTCCTTGATTTAATGCCATTACGACTAGGAGCCTATTGAGACCAGGCGTCTCTCGCTCAAGGGAAATCTTTGGTAAAAATAAATGCACCGTCACAAACAGTGCAACATTTAAAATGAGTATTTATACAACGCAAAACCAAATCGTGGTGTTTGTGTTCAATTCGTTATCGTGACCAATGCCATCGATTTTCACCGTGAGTCTATATTTATATCGCGTGCATTAAGCTAGAATTTCCTGTAGAAAACTAATTGGCAATTAACTCAAAAAAGGTTAGTCAAGGTTAGTGCATGCCTAGTTAATGCTAACATAAGGTCAGTGCAGGTGCTCTTCACTCCATGCTATTTAGATAATTAGGAATTCATCGCGACATGTGTGATGCAACATTTACTAATTAGTCATTAATAGGCAAACATCACTACAAACAGGAAAGAAGTCATCCGCCAATTGTTGTTGTCTTTTTAACACCATACTGGCGACATTACAAAGGTTGTAAATCGATGGGACTGCGTTGGCTATGTGGCACATGGCACGAACAACATTACCCCGAATGCATTCATCGTTAATAGCGATGCCGTAGCGAGAGCAGAATTATCGTAGGAGATGCGACGTTTGAGGCAATGGCCCTTCGTCACAGCAGAGAGACCCTTATGCGCAATGCTGTGCGGAAATGGGTAGTTTTTGTTTGGTTCGTTTATTATTTTTAGATTATTTATTTTTGTAAATTCGCGTATCTGTTGTGTCGCAGGAATATTGTAAAGAGCTTGAAAGCTCACTGTATTTTTCTTCTGTAATAATAAACATCTATCTGATGTAGGTTTTCCACGCCCCCGATTCATGATTGTTGCTCTTCAGAGCTGTTCTTTTGGCATAGCCGTGTCGAGCGATCTCCCCCTCTCTCGTGAGAGCACCTTCCACATACAACCCATAACGGCTGACGATGCTTCCAACCTGGGAGGCTAAACGTCGCGAGGGAGAGAGGAACATTGCCTCAGCTATTCCGAAAGAACAGCTCTGAAAAGCGACCGTCAGCTATCTATCTAAACATCTCACGAAGAAGGCAGCTGTGTTGGTGCCGGGCCGAGCCTCGGACGCATTTACACGGAACGCGGCGCCGACACAAAAAAGGTGGAAGAACAACAGCGCTGACCGTGAGCGCAATCTCTGCTGCGTTTAATCACACGGCCGAGTGAGCAGGCAGCGTGAAGCAGGCGCCTTGACCCACCCGTGGCCCACGGATCAAATGCCCCCTGGCTGTGCGGCGTACACACCAACATGCCGAACCACGAGCGAACGGCAACGTATACAGCCCGCTGCAAAAAAAAAACTGTTGTTGCGAGCGCCGTCGGGACTAATGTTTCAGGCGTAAAACAAACAGCACATCAGTCACCATCCTCGTTTCAGATCGAGTCAACCTAAAAGGAGGCCCAAAACTAGTTGTGATGCCAGCTGACGCTGATGTTTGCCGAAGTTGAAAACTGTACTCGGGTAGCTGGCTTTGTAGCAGAATCTGCGAACCGTTAAAATCACTACCACCCCGTTGACTGATCCGGTGTTTTACGCAAATTCGTTGTATTACCTTCGGATTTTAGATGTTGTTTATGTTAGTTAATTCGGACGTTTTTTATATCGCAGGAATTCCGTGTCCGGAGCTTGCAAGCTCACTGGGTATTTTCTGCTGTAATAATAAACATATATCTGTCTAGCGCCTCACTACAGCCTTCATGAAACTGCAACGCACAGGCAGACACGGGACAGGGCACAGATCCCCCCCCCCCCGTATAGCCTTAGCTGTTTGGGCTTGTGCCGTTAGCGAGCGCCTATGCAGGGCAGCACGGTACACAAGGGGGTGGGTGGCCAGCTACCACATCCAGCCGCCTTCATCTCGTTCGGGGTGATATTTACACATCACACCAGATCCTCATTTGAATCCGAGTTGACCTATGGGGAGGCCCAGGACTGGTGTTGGCCGTAAGCGTGAATCGTAGGGGCAGCGCGTTAACCGCTACACTACGGCTCCCCACATACACACGCACGCAAATACGTCCGCGCGAGTGTATCAAGTTCACGCAAATGACCCCCCCCCAATAATAATAATAATTGCATTTTATAGAGCGCCTTTCACCCGAGGGTCACAAAGCACTGCAATAGCATATGCCCTCGTGCAGAAGTGGGCGCCCAACTGGCGCTCGTGCAAGGACACGTGCAGTCACACGCCATACGCTCTGCGCGTCTCACTGCGGCTCGCTTTCGCGTAATGCCCTTGAAATTGGCCTCCAGCATCACATAAAGCGGGATCAGACCTGTCCTTTACGCTGCTATTCAACTGCGCTAATGGCTGGAATATAGTCTCCATTACAAAAACACCGTCCTGAATTTGATCATAACCCAACCAAATTACGAATCAGATTCATACTTATTTGTTGATCCGTGAACTAATGACCTAATTACGATCCATCACACTTCCTGAGCCCCACAATTGGCGCTTACTTGACATTACACCCAATTGTTGGGCCGTGAACGTGGAATAATCGCGCGTAATTATCCGCCGTGAATGGCAGCAACCGAACTTAAACACACAACTGTTTCCCCCCCCAGCATTAATTCCACTTGTCCTATTATTTGTGATTTGCCGCCGCGCGGCACATCGCTGCGTAAAGAGGGCCGGGATCGTTTCCCACACTTTCGCGCGCGACGCTTTTTCCCCCCCGTTTCACCGCGTCGCTCACAGCTCGCGAGCCGGCCGCGATAATTCTCCGGCAGCCCACAACGCGCGGCCATAATCTGCCAGACGGCAACGTATAAAGTAACAAAGCATCTACTTTCATGCGGCTCTTTGCCCCGGAGGAATGGCGTCACCGGCGTTTGTGCATCACAGCGCCGGTCAAGCGTGGCGACGGCGCGCCGGGCCTCGTGGCACGTGTCTGCGAGCGCCGGCGGGACAGAGGCGGGAGTTGTGTCGGCCCACCACGCCGGAGAAAACGGAGGGGAGCAGACGGGAGGCAGAGGTGCAAGTGGACTGGGCGAGCACGTTGTTGGCTCGTCTCCCGGGTCCGCCGCCTCGCGAGGAATCCGGCGTTACGCACGGAGAGCGAGAGCGGGCACGACACGGTCGCCAACGGCCGCATCCGTCTTGCGCCGCCCTCCCGCACGCGGCTCACGCTCCTGGAACTGTGGCCACGTCGCGACTGTACCCGGTGACAGATAGCGCTCGCTACTATTTACATATAGACCGCGCGGTACACGGTCCACGTCCCGATTGCAATATCGTCGGAGGTCACAGGCAGAGGAGATCTAAATTAAGTGCCAATGCTAATTTCAAGATCGAGGTTATAATCTTCTTCTCCTGCAGAGCCAGAAAGAAGTCCCGTTACAGCGCCGAGTCGACCACTCGGATTTTCTTTCTCCATGTTGCTGCTCGTTCCTATCGTGGTGGAAGAGTTTGCGTGTTCCAATGAACCCCAGAGCTATTTCACCTAGACTCCTAGAGTCTAGCACGCCTGATAGCGTCTCACTTTGGTGAACAGGTCTGGAGTCTAGCACTCTTGGTAGGGTCTCCCCTGGTGAGCAGGTTCTGGGGAAGGTTCTCGACCCTCCAAATAACGGAGGCTGGCGTCGGGAAAGGAATCCGGCTGTAAGAGTCTGTTCCAATACCCTCCCCAATGGCCAACCCGGGCCAACCTGGATACCAGCCATTTAAACCGACAACGACAACAACAACATACGCTGCTCATTCTCTGCACCTATTTTCGGGTCACGTGTGCCATATCCTCATATCGTGCTCCACCACGTCCTTCCATCTCACCCTGAGTCTCCGCTCCACTCCCTCCTGCCCTGCACAGGCATCTCCCCGGCACTTCCAATTGCAAGCATCGAGATTATTTTGGAAATTTTTAATGACTAGGCCGAGCCATCAAAAACCTGACACATGACAATACTTGAAATCCATTTGTGGCTCAATACCTTGAAAGCTAACAAGCCACTGCCGAGACGCTGCGAGCAGTGAACGTACATTTAAAGTAAAATCCTGAAACAAGACCCACCCCACCGACCCCCTCATAACCTTATTGCACTGTTGCAGTAAGTGCTGCTAGTGACCATCAATTACAGCTGCCACGGCACACCCTTAAAAGGGGTAATTTGGTGAACACCAAACCCGATGGCCTTTTGTCACCATAGGCGCTGAGGTTTACACACTGCGCTAAGTACATATACAAGTCCAAGTCGACCTAGGGGGAGCACAGCAACAGTTTAGATATTCCCCAATGATGTTAGCCGTCAGCGAGAATCCGACTCAGGTTGGGGGTGGGGGGAATCGTGGCGCAGTGCGCCAACCACAATACCACCACTCCACCCAATGTAAACGCACGTGTACACACCACATATGAGGTTCAGTGCCCTTACAAAGAGGTGGCTGTGTTTTCACGGCGAGAGAACGTAATGCCGGGCTGCATTTTTAATAATCTGACTGTAGTTTTAAATTGAGCTCTGAAAAACCAACATAAAGTCCTGTGAAAATATTTCCAGCATAACTGAATTTTATACTCGGGTAACTGTGCAGTCTCCCACAATGTTTGTTGATAGCGGAACTGCACACAAAGTCAGGGCTTTTTGTTGTTTCAACTCTAATTCAACACAAACTTTTTTTTATAAAATGCATGGTGGTGAGAACACTCGCGTAGCCAACTGGAAAAAATACCCACACAAAACTAAAAAAATAAAAACTTAAGCTCCATAGGTCAATATTGAAGTTGAGACAGCACAGTGGCTGGGAAAACGTCCTTATCAGATTATAAGCTCTATCAACCTATTTGTGGCTGCATTGGGTTTATACTTCGAATTCACGGGTTATGTTTTTTCTTCTTATCACTTTCGCTCCATGGGCTGCAAAGCCAATCCAGGAATTAAAGGAACAGTGGGCTCTCAGCCGTGACAATATTATGGGCTCACCTGACCCACGCTGCAGGTCTCCACCCAAAATCCGTAATACAACCACCACCACTGACCCGGCTATTCCAGCCTCCTAAGCTTCGTGGGCCAGACTGGTGCTGCATGGTTTGGGTGTTCATGATCATCGCTGAGCTAGAGAGACCTTTGCTGGAGCCTAACAGGAACGAGTTTCAAATTTTTTAAAAATCTGTCCAGATTTGTGCATTTTTTAGGATTATTTCTGCTGCGATTTTGGGGGCTTTTCAAAACAATTACAGCACGTTATTTAATAATTTGTCATGTCTTATGCTAACCAAAGTGACGAGGCTCGATTCTGCGTGACAAAATACTCTTGGGGGAAGACAGAGGTCATAAGGTCATGGACGTGATGTCATTTCTTGAGACATTTTTGGATTAACCTGAAAGATTTTTTTTTTGGATCATCAGCAATTTCTCACCTGGGTGCAATTACCAGATTTTTTTTTTCAGATTAATCTCCAAGTCGATAACACACCCCTGAGAGGCCAGTACCCGTTTCATTACAGCAAAGCAGTAGGGAATCTGAAAACCCTTAGCCACCGTAGAAAACCCACCCCAACAGAGACCACAGAACCCGGCATCTACCTCTCCCCGCTCTGGCCATGCCACAAAACCAAACATCACCGAGGGATCGTGACCAACGCCGCACTGAAGTCCACTGTTTTAACAAAATAAGAAACACATTGAGGGAACGTACGGGAAGCCACTGTTTGCAAACTGGGAGCGCCTTGTTGTGTACTCCTCCCAGCAGGCTCCCGAGTGACTGGTTGCCCCGCGTAACCTTCCTTGTCCACGCACCACGTGGGATTACAAGTGCGCCTCTCCCAGGCTGACCGGGCGCATGCCACCGACCATCTCAATGAAGGGTTTCCTGGCGCTACCAGCCACGCAGTTGCTCAAGACTGTTTACGTTGGTTAGTTCGTACGTTAATTGTATCACAAGAATCCCGCTTCTAGAGCTTGCAAGCTCACTGGGTAGTTTCTGCTGTAAAAATAAACATCACAAGTCCATAGTCTAGTTATTTTTATCACAAACATCTAAGGCTAGGGTTGCCAGATTTGAGGTATAAAAATCCAGAATATTAATTGAGAATTGCTCTCCATAGTTGCACTTTCAGGATATCCGTGTCGAGCGTTCCCTACTCTCTACTCTGCGACGATTCGCCTCCCACCTTCGAGCCATAATCAGGCCTTTCTGAACATCATTTGAAAATAATATCCCGCAATACCAGGAGGAGAGAATTACGTGTGCAATACTCCACACATTGTATCGCGTTGTGTATTATTATTATGCAGCAAACAAAAACGGGAAATTTTAATCTCCCGTGAAGGCTTATAGATCTCCCAGGACAGCTGCCTCAAAAAGATGATGTCCTGGGAAAACGAGGACTGTTGGCAATCCCACTCAAGATTATTTTTCAAGAGGGCCTATTGCATTGGATTGTCCAATTTCATTACAGAGTGTTGGGCTTTGTGTGGGTAGATAGTGGTACAACCAGGAACCATACGTAGGAGGTGGTTACCATCACACATTCACAGGGACGGATTAAAGACGGCATTGCTGTTCCGCCATATGCTAACCATCTCGCAAACGTAGCCTATAACACTTGGTATTCTCAGGCAGTTTTCTGCCCAAGTGCAATCTCATTCAACCTCGCTGAGCTTCCAACATTATGAGAGATCTGGCCTATTCATGGTGCCCGCAAGATTCTCGGGGCACTACAGTCAGTATTGTCAATACTAAGGCAGTGGTGAAAATTCCTCGTTCGTACGGCAGAGGCAAGTCTCCCCGTAGAATGACGATTGCACTCTTACTGCAAATATGTATTTAACTCTCCCTGGAGAACTGGACGGTCTTTAATTTTCACATCTTTTTAACGTAGCTTAACACTTGTGTAGGTTCTATTAGATTAACTCGAGTGAAAACGATCTAGATCTTTTTTTTTGCAATTTTCTGCCGCGTGGTTGTAAACACAAACGCAGCCTTGAAATTGACCTCGGTGAGATTCCACCGACATATCTTTCCTGCACTTAGCTGCATGACATCGCCAGAGCTTCTGAGAGGAGCCCGGTTCAAATCGTGCAGGAAGTTCCCTTTATACAATGAGCTTCACACAGCTCTCAATCAGCGGGCTATACAGCCCGTTTTGTGCTAGCCTAACCTGGTAGGACTCCTGTGGGGAGTCGACGCGAGAGTACGTGTACAGCCAATCAGGCTGGCCAACTTCTCAGTGGTTATGGGAATATGGCATCACCTGTCCGCGAAGCACCGTGTTTTCCCAGTGGCATCGTTTCCAGGCAATGGCCCAAACTCGCCACAAAAGCAGCTGCTCTCGCCACGCACAGCACGCGCTGGGGACACGGGGTCCCCATGCAAGCCCCTGTGAAAATCACCTCTGGGTCCCCGAGTCACAGCATTTCATTTTATATGACAAATAAATACAGACCCCTCTGTCTTTGGATGTATAGAGCAGGGGATCTCAACCTTTTGCACTTCAAGACCCACTTGACCCACCGACCACTGGGTGGCACTCGTAGCCCACGGATGGGTCGCAGCCCATGGTGGTGTAGCGGTGAGCACGCTGCACAACGAACGCAAATGACCAGAAACAGTCCCCGAATGTCTGATCGTATCCGGCCTGTTCTCTCGTTTCCTATCATAGCGGGAGAGACAGGAAGGGAGGCTACGTACGGAACTCACACCAGGACGAGTGTAACGCTGAGTGACGGCCCTGGGTAATTGTGTAACGCGTCGCTTTAAAGTGTTACGTTGGATGTTTTACTTCACAAGAGTTCATGATGGTGTCAAGGAAGAGACACTAGTAGAGAGGGCATTAATAGCCGCACGAGATATTGTTTCACACCACTGATGTACAATGAGGCAGGATATGCATAGTTTATAACTTCTGAATATAAAAGCTCAGCCAAGGTGACCAGGTGGCTCAAGGTCACAGCGCTCAGCCGACACAGCTGAAATCGTGCGTTCAATTCTGGTCAGCCGCTGTTGATTAAACCAGGTTCCCAAGTGTAACGAGTTGATGAATCTCGGCCTGTCACCAATGGTCTCGCTAAAAATCTACATTCTCCCGTGAACTTAATGGGGGTAACATTTCAGCTGTGAGAATTAATACCATTGGTTTGACGGACACGTGACACGCTCTGGTTAGCAAAAGAGATGGGGTAGTGCTGCCCCCTAGTTTGGATAACAGGTCCCTTTGAAGGCATCTCAGAATTCTAGAATATTTACCCAAAATGCTACATTAAAGCACGAGGTTTTGTCTTCTGTGCCGACAGAGCCCCGCCATTTAGCAGGAGTGAGGCAGCACTGTTCGTTTCGCATGCCTGACTGATGCGACCCAGAAGGTTGAAACCAGCCCCACACTTTGCTTACTTATACACATGCTCATTGGTTAGCACGTGTCGAGAAGGCCGAGAGGCTTATGGGCAAAATAATGTCATTGTTTCTTTAAGTTAAATACCACAACACCAATGAAAGTCAATCAGTTTATTAAAGCTGGAAAGAACCGTTGAGCTGTGGAGCTCTTCAACAGCCGTCCAGCGGAGAGGGGTAAGCAAGTAACAAACATTTCAGGGCACTGGGGAAAATTCAGTCAGGACAATTAACCCGGGCAGCAGCGTGTCTTTGGACCGAAATCAAGAACACCAGGCCCAACCGTTGGACCGTCACATGACCGACACTCGTGACACGCGGCGGAGTGAGCCGACAGGCTGCTGTAATGTATTCCCGACACACCGCGGTGGTGCCGGTACAATCGCCGGTGACGAACAGGCGCCGCTCCCAAATAAAATAAATGGAGACACAACCACCCATTGGCCGGCTCCAACACTACCGGGGAATCAATTGCGTCCATCGATTCCCGACTAATATACAGGTGATAATTTAAAGCCATTGTTTGGGGGGCCTCGTAGGGGATAATTAATTAACGTGGGAGAGGGAACGAACGGCTGCCGATCGTGATGATGAACACTCCGCGGGCAAGATGTGGCCGATAACGCGTTAACGAGAGTAAGATGAATCCACTAACGTGTGGAGGCCATGTGATTGAAGAGGGAGCGAACAGATGCTGTGGAGAGGATCCCTCGAGGGATCGGACTTAAAATTCACAATTTCGCGATGAAAGCCAGAGTGCTTGGGGGGGATGAGAGGCCACCGGGGGTGGTCACAGACAAAGACAAATATCCGCCCCGCTTAGCCGCACAGAGCTGTTGGGACGCGCGCTGTTAGCAAGCGCCTAATAAGGCCGGCACCACGAATTGCGGCACACTGCCGCGGAGTAATAGGGAGCACACTGGTTTCGTATTCTACAGGCCTCCAGTTCGTACCCGGTCACGGTAGTTTAAATAATGGGCAACTTACTTAAATCCGATCCCCAACACTACCCTCCTCCCCACCCGCCTGTCCGCTCAGCAACGCATCATTCCACTTGATGGTTGCTCTATAAAGATGTTATTTTCTCGATGGCCGTGTCGCGCGCTCCCCCTCTCTCGCTCGC
>JAZEWU010000033.1:2501373-2518161 GCA_036362915.1 Geotria australis | reverse complement strand
TCGTCAACAGCACAAGCACGCAGGCACCTTGTTGACGGAGAAATACGGCCACTCACACATTCAACGAAATGTCCAGAATTTTTGTGGGCGGGTGGAGCGGGTATCTCTCTGCCACGTCTAAAAACTATTGAGAGACGTCCGAACACTCACGAAGGAGGCTGCCGGCGATGCTTCGGCGTGGCTGCCTGTGGATAGCTTGACAAGGGGTTCTCCGACCTTTTGCACCTCGAGGGTCCGCTTGGCCCGCTAGAGTCCGGTCTCCACGGAGCACTGTGTGGCGCTCGCGGCCCACTGATGGGTGACGACGGAGCTCGGCTCCCGGCGTGCCGGTACGACGCGCCAGGCGACGCGGTGCGCGTGCCGTTTGCTGCCCCCTTCTGCATCAGAGCCGAACTCATCCGAGGCGGCGGAGGCACACACGACGCCAGTGATTCCGGGGCGCGGCAGGTAACTCTCACAAGGGGCCCCGCGGGACATTCCAAATTTTCGATGTACGCCAGATATTTTCCTGACTTTCGCCGCCGTGGGGGAAAAAATAAATAAAATTCCTGATACGCTAAGGGCGCCGTGAACCGAGAAAGTTTGGGAACCACTCCTGACTACGCGGTTACTAACAGCGCGGGACAGAAATAACTTGACACATTTACAACTACAACACATATTAACATGTCAGGTATTCACGGCCCAACCTGAGAATACAGGGAGCGGTATAAGTCGCTTTAACGAAAATAATGAAATCAGCTGAGAGAAATAATATTTGTTAGCTATTACAGAGATTGTTCAAAGTGTCCTCAATCATGTTCAATACACATGTTGCATCTTTGGTCCATTGAACAACACATGGCGCGACACAGTTCTTTGTTATAATTCAACGTCTCGAACTCTTTTCGAATCAAGTAATTCCATCCATCCATTGTCAGAAACCGCTTAAGCCTGTACAGGGTCGCGTTCAGCTGCAGCCTATCCCGGCGGACACAGGGCGCAAGGCAGGACTATACACAGGATAGGATGCCATTCCATCACAGGGCACCGGGGGCAACTTAGTCTGCAGGCTATAGTTGTTTGCGTAAGATTTTTTTGGGGGGGGGTCTGCAGCACCCAGGTGTCTGGCGTTTGTCGGTGACAAAGAAAGTTGGTTGCTGGAGAGAAGGAGAACGGTGACTCATCGGTGACTATGTATGTGGTCAATTCTATTCTGAGATGGTCCAGATGTCTCGTGACCCGCCCCCTCCACATTTCATTGACCCTTAACTTGTCTTTTCCTTTGCCCATTCATTTCTGTTAAAGTAACCCTATAAGCCAACGATGTGCTGCCAAGGTTAATTGGGAGGTGGACGGGGGGCAGCGTTGCTCTGCTCACGCCTATTGCCAGTTTTTCCCGTCAATTAAACCAGCGGGCTGTTGCTGCTGCTGTGTGGAGACCGTGGGTTTTGGAGACGGTCTCAATTCGACTCGTATTGTTTGCCCAGCCAGGTGTACAACACGAGATGGGCGCTTAATGAAATAAAACACTGGCGTAAAATTGAGTTAGCGTGCGAGATAACCACATTTGTAATCTGGTACGGCTGATGTGCCACATGCTGATGATGGAATGACCGGTTTTTTTTTAGTTTATATATTTTGGGGAGCATACGGACTGTATCATCAGATGGACGGAGTGCTTATTTAAAAAAGAAAATATTTCACTCGCAGTCAAATAGCATTATGAATTCCGTTCCACGATATGACAGCTGCAAAGTAACAGGGCATAGGAATTAATGCTTCTATTAATTAGTGCGCTACCGAAATGTTAATTAAAGCATGGATTAATTACACTGTAAGTTGATAATCTTTGATAATTAAAATAACGCTTTAATAATGGCATCAGGCGCTAACGTTAAGAATGCTGAACGGGTATGTGTTGTCGCTGCCAGACGTAGTGTGCATTATGGAAGGCGAGTCACGGCAAAGACAAAGATCACCCGTATAGCCTTAACAGACTGTAGGGTCAAGTGCCGTTAGCGAGCACCTATGAAGGTCAACACGGTACAGGAGGAGGTGGCTGACCAGCACCACGCCCGGCCGCCTTTGTCGCCCTAGTGGCAATGTTTACACACCGCACTAGGTACTCATTTGAGGGTGAGTCGACCTAGGGGAGGCCCAGGACAGGTTCAGAAAATCGTCACTGGTGTTGGCCGTGTTTGGATTTCGAACACTGGTCGCCAGGTTTGTAGTCTAGAGCGCTAACCGCTGAGCCACCGCTCCCGGCAGTAATACGGACACAAACAACGTTATCACGATATTTCCCCCCCCCCCCTGTAAATCAGTAGCATCTCACAATCCTAACAAGTGTTTTGTTTTTACGAAGCCTTGCTTGGCTTAGATATGAGCAAAACGGCGGCATGTTGACAGGTAAAATGACAGTGGTACAAGCAGCGCATTAGCACTGGTCCTATGTAGCATACAAATGATCTCTCGGATCTGCATTGTAATTCAGCATAGCCTAGTTGCCTTCTCTCTCCCAAGGTCAACAGAAAATCCTACACGGGCTTAAACACACGCGGCGTCGCGTCACGCCGTTTTATAGTGTTTATTGCACAAAATCGTACGTGTGAAATATTTCGACACAATGGAATTCCCTAAAGAGTTTTAAGGATGTGGTTTGACAAACGTGAAAATAGCCCAGGGTTTGATTTCTTTTTGTCTTACTGTCACCATTGGTTGTATTGAAATTGTCACATCTCACAGACGATAAGCTGACCCACCCGTAATGCGCAACTAGAGGCTTATTAATGACCCGGCCTTCAGCTACTCGTGTGGTCTATTTTGTACAAGTAACATACACGCGCGGGTAATTATGAAGAGCTGTGTCGCTGTCATCTACGGGAAATATAAGACGGTGTGTGTGTGTGTGTCTGCCATGTGTCCTTCTTTAGGAAATATCGGCGTATTTCGGCACAGGCACACCATCAGCGCCGTCTCCTTCAAAAATCACGGATTAAAGACGGCGAGTAGCACTGCTGTCCCTCGACTGATCATATCTGGATTCCAATTAACCGCGTCCGTTGCGGCCAGATGACGGTATTCGTTGTGTTTAAGGGTGACGCGGAATCACGTAAACAGGTCCGGGGCCCCGAGAAGGCTGCTGTCTCTTACACAAAATACCTGCGCTGCAGCGTGTCGCCGCTTTGCAAATGCACCGGAGTAACCATCGGCCGCAACAGGAGATCGAAACTTTGCAAACTTTCCCCTGAAGCCCTCGCTTGATCAGCAGACATCGACATTGGCATTTAGCTCCTCAACATATCGCCGTGCGTAAGGACAGGAGAGCAACGTTCCTGTGTAGCACACGCATCCTCAGAGATCTTCATTATCAACCCCGATCGGTGACAGAAACATAACCACCTTAGTCAATTCAATCCAGCGGTTTATCACCCGACAATATAATAAAGCGACAACTCAAAATATCGGCTTGTTTTCCTAATGAGGACGTTCGCCTAAAACATTATGATATTTCCTTCTTATCTTTGACGGCAAAATCTCCCGGCATCGTTGACCTGTTATTCCCTGATGAAGTGAACTGAAACGGCACCGCTTCTCGGTAACGAAGCGCATGCGCGGAAGGGCTGGGGCGCAGTGCACGACACGTGCCTATGATTGACGCGATTGGAGATTTTTTTTAGCTTAGATCAGATGTTTATTATTACAGCAGAACATTACCCAGTGAGCTTGCACGCTCTGTAAAGTGGGATTCCTGCATTGGGGCCGATCTCGGAGGGTCCACCAGGGTTGAGCTTGGACAGCACTTGCGTGGGTGACCGTTACAAAGCGGTGAAAGCTACTTACATTTCTTACTATCGCAGCCGCCCTTCACACCTGTACCGTACTGAAAGCTTCGTCCACTGTATTACCGGTACACCGTACCGGCTTACTTTCTCCTCTGCCGCCACGCATACGAGGTTGTCATGGCAGTGCCGCGCTAGACGATGAACAGTGCAGTTGTTCTGCACTTCTGTGTTCCACCTTTACCAACCCACACGGAACAGAAATGTAGTAAAATAGCCACCACCAAACCACACGGTGTGGGAAGGCCTTCATCCAGCGGCGAATAGATGAAGGGACCGCACTGGTGCGTGCGCTCAAGTAGGGCAGGTAATGGTGAGCTCACAGAAAATTAAATGGCAGAATGTTACCCCTGGGTGAAGAAAAAAAAAACCCAATACCTTTTAGCAGCGTCGTCTTACTAGATTATTTAGTGAACGCCTGACAAAGTGGTTTCTCTCTACGTTTTGTGAACAACTCAAACAATAATTTTCTATTAGGGAGGATTGCAAGCCGAAAAAAAATAATTGTCCACGAGTGCTTAATAGAAATGTAATGTGCCTAGTTAGCGCGAGCTCGCTAAGCCTGTGTTAGATCATTCAAACAAGCTCTAAATCCCCTTGCAAGCCTGCAGCAGCAACACCCTCTCCCTATCACTCTGTGGCAATAATGCATCTGTACCCTGCAGCGATCCAGGTTGCAAAACACGCAGCCGCCTTATTCCTGCAGCCCACCCCCTACCTGAGCAGCACAGCTCTGACATCAGCTCCACAGCAGATGGCACAATCATTTAGAGGTGACAAGATACATGGCATTTGGAACCGCACCAAATACGGCCGCAGTGCGAAGGGGCCCAAAGCTGACTTTTGGGTTTGATATATTGGATCAGTGTGGTATTTAGAATTCAAGGTGGCACTTTCACTAAGCTACACTCCCTCCGGCTAGCATGCCATCTAGGCAGCAATCCATCAATCCATCCAGCCATCCGTGCAGCCACCCTGCCACCCAACCGTCAAGCCAGTGCCGCTGATAAACCAGCCACCACAGTAACACGAATTTCCAATGGCCAATGAAACAGGCTGACTATGTAAGATGCCACGGAGCCAGTAAACCCATTGATTTTCACTTCGAGTCAAAACGATACCAAAGGAATATATTAGCCCTCTACCCCCCATCCCGGCTTCCTCCCAGTGGGTCGCTTCGTGTTGGCTCGAGGAACAATGTCGGGCATGTTTTGGCTGCGCGTGAAATCATTGTCCGCTATAATCACAACATCCGTGCAAATAAATTAACGTATGAATTATGTCCCCGAATATGTGCCGCCCCTTCTATCCCCATCCCTGGTCGCCCCCGCCCGGGCCGCCAGAGCCCATCCTCCTCTTTTCACGTTTTGCAATTTCTGGGTGTGTCACTGTTTAGATTTCCAATTTAATCGCCAGCTGGGCCGTGACTCAACGGAGCCAACACGGGCTGGCCAGCCGGCCATGATGCAGGGAGCGCCGTGGTTCACTTCGTAATGTTTTGACTCGTGTTGCTTTTGACGGGCTGGCCTGGGAGACACGCTTTGTGGTTTTTGCTGAGCTGTGTCTGCCGAGAGACCTCGAACCACCGGTTTGTGAAACAGTTTATGAAAGTATTCACTTCTTAGAAGGAGGCAAACAATAAACAATATTCCGTACAGATGTTGGGTAGCAGCCAGCAAATATAGCCCATTGTTTGTTTCAATACGAGCTTAGGGCTTTTTTTTTTTGCATAACCTTTAAAAAGCCCTGCTGATAAAAGGTTGCTAGACGGGAGCAGTAACGCGATGTATTCTTGAATCTATTGCGCGAATAATCGAGTGTCGGCATCCTTGTGTCCACGGATACTCCCATTTACACCGCTTTCCAACAAAAACAACCGCCGTTCGCCACTAAGTGGCGGAGACGTCACCACGGTACTTGTGCCAGGCCAGGTGCAACTTGAGGCCACGTTAAGTATCGAAGGCCCGCTGACCAGAAGGTCATCATCGCTTTCCTCCCACGTGAAGACAAGCACTTGACAGTGAGACCAGCCGAGCGTCGCGAAACAGGACCCCCTTTGAAACGGAGCCCTGGGTCTCAGGGAGGTTATTTTTCTCCTGCGTGAATCTGACGATATATACATTTTCCTGTCGTTTTACGACACGGCGAGAAATCAGGTGAAGGCAGTCTGAAGAGCGCTTGCGTTCACGGTTCTCCTGCGACCTTATCACACGCCGCACTGTCAAATTAAAATGTGCAATTTCTTTTCCCGCCTCACGGGCTGAATCATAATCCCTTCTAAGGTTACTGCGTATGACCGGCTCCTTAGTATTCAGCAAAAATGTTAAATTATGTAAATCTTTTAACTTAATTTAAATTAGTGCAGAATTTAGAATTAAGCGTGAATAAGATTAATCTGATTGTGTTGCTCGATTCAGCACATCTCTCGTGAAGCCTCCCCTCTGTGGGCACGTGCTCAGTGCTCTTCGTACGCGGGGAAATGTGCGGAGACGCTTGATTTGAAGCCGACAGGGCCCTACCCACCCCTCCTATCGTCCTTGGCACAATTAGAACTGAGGACCCAGAGATTTGAGTGATAACGGTTGCTGCCATCCGTACAATACGAGGTAATTGGTTTCTTCCATCGCCCTAAGGTAGTGGTGTGTGGTTGCCTCTTCTGGCTGAGTTGGCTTATCTGCATGTGGTGAGTAAAGCACGCGCCCGGAACGTGGAGACTTGCCCGCGGAGTTTCCCCCGCGTGCCCGGCAGACGTTCCGGGTATCACATGCCAAGTAGATAAATAGATGTTTGTTATTACAGCAAAACAAATACCCAGTGAGTTTGCAAGCTCTGGAAGCGGGATCCCTGCGATACAACAAACGTGCGAATTAACCAACATACACAATGTGATGATGACGGGAAGGTTTTCAGCAGTGGATAGACTATGATAGATAGAGGTTTATTTTTACGGAAGAAAATATCCAGTGAGCTTGCAAGTTTTGGAAGCGGGATTCCTGCGACTTAAACAATGCCTTGTTTGTCACTCTCGCCAAACTCGTGGGTTTTCGCCAGGTACTCCGGTTTTCTCCCGCAGTCCAAAGACATGCTACTGCCTAAGGTTAATTGTCTTGACTAAATTGCACCCGGTGCCCTGAGATTTAGTAACTCGCCAACCCCTGGGGGCTGTCTGCTAAACAGAGCCACATTGCTCAACGGTTCCTTCCAGCTTACGTAGAAACTGACCGGCTGAGTTATTTTGCAGCTTTCTGTCCCGTTGTATTTGTCAACGTCCGTGTGTCTGGTCTATACGTCGTAGCGGCTAGGAGACAATGATCGATAGCATTCGTAGTAATTGCACATCACTTTATTGCTTTTCATTACCCGATTAGCTCGTCCAAATGCACTACCATCGTGCACTCTCGTTCTTTGTTTCTACATTTGAACGTTGCTCGTATTTGGGGCTCCCCCTGCCAGACTGTGAAAGACGTATTTTGAACGTGTTTGTTAATGGTTTGGAATTCAAATTAAAAAAAATCGGCTTTTGATCAAAGATTTCTGTTAGGCTCTGTGAATGAGTGATTCTTAAGACGATACAAAGCAGTTATAGCACGTCACTACTTACTCGATTAAAACAAATGTTAACATAATGATTACTACAATAAAACCTCGATTTAATGGTTTTACTACAATAAAACCTCGATTTAATGGACCTCGTTTCAACGGACTTCGGAAGCAATGGACGCTGAACGTGACTTCCGAGACTGCAGTCTGCATTGGAATTAATGCGAATAATATTTTTATTTCTGCTACCAGATACATGTATCGCTCTGTTTAATGGTGTTGATAGTATATAGGTTGTTATAAGATACGGTCATCACTCTGTAGATAAGAACGTCGAGGCTTTACTGTAATGAAATCCTACTGGGAAAAGGCCTGTCAACACGGTGTCAGTCAACGGGATGGTTCGACAAGACTTCACCAACGTAGTCTGGGTGGGTTGGAGAAAGATCGACTCAAACCTGTTCAAATATCACTGATCACGGATATCGATGATGGCTCGGAATCAAACTCAGGAAAAAGCAGGTTCTTAGTCCAGTGCGCTAACCACACCTACCACCGCTCCCTCCCCCAATGTTTGGTTTTTTTTTAACGAGAAACGTAATAGCATTTATAGTCATTAAATCACGATGATGAAAACAAGGCGTTGAGAATTACGATTGTCAGAATGACACATTGATGGACAGGATGACAATAAGCCCACGATGTAAACAGAAACATGCTTTAGGTTGGATGTGTAACAAGCTCATCACACATGCATCGAATCACACGGGTAGGAATCAAAGTGTTGTTGTTTATATGTTGTATGTAATAGGTTCATATGACCCCTGTAGCTGTGAGTGGCTGCGACGTTGAACACAACATATTTATTTTTTTAAATCTCATATCGAATCGTGGCCCTGACTCGCGACACTTCATCAAATCGCCGAGAGGAGCGGGAGGTGGTAAATCGTTACACCTCTAGTTTGTATATGATTTGGTATTTTACAGCGTTACTAGAAATGGCATGTCAGTCTTCACTCATAACAAGATTGTTTACGATTCCAATAGCACTCCCTTCCCAGATGCAGTATCTGCAAAGCCCCATCTCTATATCTTGTAAATTGGTTTATCGTAAAACTGTGAGGAATTACCTTAAGCCAGGGAAAACAAAAATCTAAAGTGTGATATTTGTATAGCAATGCGCCGTGTCACCCTGAGGATCCTGACAGAGGGAACGCGCAAGAGCGACGACAAACAGTGGAGATGGAGCGATGAAATCGGCTCGTTATCAGCGGCTAGGGGGACCGCGAGGTATGGCGACGGCTTGCGGGAGACATTCATCCAGCAGTGGATTGATCATGACTCATGATAATGCAAAAACAGCCACGGAATAATCCGCAAACAATCATTCCATCAAGCCACGCGCAAGGTGTTTATTCTTGACACTGCGAGGTTCCACCTTTGACGGATCCGCTTACCAGAATGTTTCGTTGTCATTTTTTTCAACTCCCTTCCCCTCGCCATCCGTGCTGCCAACTCCCTGCCCTCTGTTCAGCTCCAAGCTCAGGAACCACTTAATCTCTTCTGGCTGCGACTGCCTCCTATCTTTCGGGTGTCTTAAACATCTCGCTGTTTCCAGTTGGTTCTCCGTCACAGAACACTGAGGGCAGTTTAGTCTGCAGGCCAATTAACCTGTGCACCAGCACGTGGACTTTGAACCCCTCTTTCTATAAATAATAACAAAATTTAGAACGCCCTCATGTTCATTCAATTTCAAAGGTGTTAATTCGAAGAGAGAATGACTCGGAGGCGCGAGGAAACCGCAGATGCAGAGGAGGCAGCCAGGCGGTTTGCCGGCGCCAACATATTGCCAGATACTGCGTCCTATATATTGTGATATTATAGGACAATTCATTAATGCGTGCTTTTTAAGTTGTGGGAGAAAACCGGAGAACCCGGAGGAACCCCACACAGAACAGGGGGAGAACACACAAACTCCACACAGAAAGGCGCCTGAGGCGGGAATCAAACCTCCTCGGGTAAGACCATTCTTTCTGTGAGGCGCGGATGTTATCACTGCACCAGCCAGCCGCTTTCCACTTGTACTGTGTTGAAACGTTCAACCAATTTCTTACAGGTGCGCCGTACCAGACCGTAGCTGCTTACTTTCACCTCTGATCATAACCCTCCTCTATGTGCATCGCAATTTCGAATTCAATGCAACAGCATCGGGCAGCTGCCGCGAAAGCACTTATTGGCACAAGGAAACCGGGACACTTACGCGTTTTTGGCACCTCTGACGTTGGGAGAGAGCAGCGCTCATTCACAACACGAAGGGGAGCTGTTAGGATCGGTGAATCAGACATGGGGCGCGGTGACGTGTGAGGCTTGCTTTCAGCAGCGGGACACAGCGGAAGGTGCTTTTTTTTTTTTAGAGAAGAGGCGAATCTCTTGTGGATCGCTGGCTGGAGGAGGAAACGGCGGATTTGGTCGTTTGTGGCTGTTGTTGCTGCTCGAGGGTCCACAACGCTTGACCATGTTGAGACGTAATTGGGGAGCCTCAAATAGCAAGCCCGGTTACGTGTCTCCTTACGAGTGACACTGAGCGTGACGTCTCCGCATCTCATCAGCGCATCAACACCTCCTTGTTCCAATACAGCAGCGCATTTGCACTTAGCCGCTGCTAATGTCCTTGCCGGCACTCAGGGTGTGGGATGCTAACGACTCTCCGGTGCTTATATATCTAACCTGGGCCCAGATCCATGAACTTAATTGCCTGGCATCTGGTTACATCCCCTGGATATTTACAGGCAAACAGGCGAGCGCGCATGCACACGCACACGCCTGCACACACACACGCGTTTACACACACGAGCCCAGACACACACAAATACAAAGACAAAGATCCCCCGTGTAGCCTCAACAGACTGTAGGGGCAAGTGCCGTCAGCGAGCACCTATGAAGGCCGACACGCCACACGAGGGGGTGGGCGGTCAGCCCCGCGCCCGGCTACCTTTGTCTCCCTAGTGACAATATTTACACACCGCACTAGTTACTCAATTGAGGCTGAGTCGACCTAGGGGAGGTCCAGGACCGTTTCAGTAAAATCGTCACGGGTGTTGGCCGTGAGCGGGATTCGAACTTGGGTCATAGCCGCGTTCGTAGCCCAGCGTGCTAACCGTTGAGCTACCGCTCCCCACACACGCGTGCACACACAAACGCACAGATCACCGTCTGTCCCACATGCACAAATCTACACGCAATACCTTAGCTACCCACTAGGATTGCAGCAATGTCATGTCCCATCTTCTTTCTTTGCGATTCTTCGAAGCGCGATGGCTAGCTTCTGGACATCGTTGTCGTTCAGCTCGGCTTCGAAGTGTTTGGTAGAATTCATAATATTACATCAAGATTTGTGTCCGTATGGCACGTTCTCCCCGTGTCCGCGTGGGTTTTCGCAAGGCACTGCGGTTTCCTCCCACAGTCCACAGACACGCTCCCGCTGCTGCCTAGATTAATTGTGGTGTCGCGGTGAGCCGGCGCCTATAATAATAATAATTCAATTTATATAGCGCCTTTCACCCGAGGGTCACAAAGCGCTGCACAAGGGCCGCGAAGAGGACGGCATACACGGGGCACAAGGCAGGGCTATACCCAGGATGGGACGCCAGTCCATTGCGGGGCACCACGGGAAATTTAGCCCGCGGGCCAATTAACCTATGCAGCAGCATGTGGGAGAAAACCGGTGTGCCCGGAGAAAACCGGTGTGCCCGGAGAAAACCCACGCAGACACGGGGAGAACATGCAAACTCTGCACGGAAATGCACCCGATCCGACATTATGGCATATCGCAATGTATACATGTCGCATTCAAGCGAATATCGCACTGTCGGCATATCGCAGCAACGGTGACACGACTGGGCACGCGAGACGGAGACGCGCACAACCCCGAGCCAGCCTGTGGCGCGGAACCCAGCGCCGTTGCGTGTCCCCGAACTGAACGAAAGACAGCCAGGTCGCTTCCTGCAGACCACAAACACTGGAGCTGTACAGGGCGCACTCTCACTTGACACGGAAACTCTACACACACACACCCCTGGCCACCATCCTCACACCTCTAAACGCTCCGTGACGCGCCCAGGGTCTCCCGAGGACAACGGTCGATAGCCGGCTTTATGCACGCTCGCTCTCAAGACGCCTTGCCCGGGAGTGGCGTCGGATTGGGAGATAGAGAAGGCAATGAACGTGCGGGAAAATGGTTTACGGCACGATATAATGTGGGTGTGTGTGTGTTTTTGTATAGAGTCGGTCGGGAGCATAGGTGGTGCCCCGGCCAGTCATCTCAGTCAGGCAGCGAATGGCACCTGGGTCTGTCCCATGACCTTACCGTCAGCGAGCCTTCGCCACTTTGCGTCACAGCTTCAAAATCCACCTGGCCTGGCACAGGAGCCGTGGTGACGTCACCCACTCTTAGTGGCAAACGACGGTTGTTGCTGTTATAGAGTCGAAAATACTCCTGCATCTCAGCGCTGTAGCTCAACAATGCGATCATTGAAGTCCGGGAGGACCTCGCCATACGCGGGTTACGTTCGTGGGAAACCGGTTTGGCAAAGACGCGGCGAGATTAGGCAGAGCCGCGAACCGGTTCGGCCAATCCCCGAGTTTCTCCTGTAATCGATTACACGTGTTGCGTTACAAGCTTCACGTGTGTTGTGTCGCTAGACTCACTTTGGTTCTGTTGCCAGCTTGGAATTGAACAGGGAGCGGGGAGTTGGCAGCACGGACGGCCGGCCGAAGGGAGTTAAAAAAATGCAGTGACCTCCCACCGAGCACAGGTCAGAGGGATTTGAGAGTCGGCCGTTTCTGCTGCAATGGGCAGCCCGTGGTGGGTAGCAAGAGGTGTGGAGTAGCGCAGTGGTAACATCTGCGCCTCACAGCAAGAAGTCCCGGGTTCGAATCTCGGCTCAAGCGCCTTTCTGTGTGGAGTTTGTGTGTTCTCCCCCTGTTCTGCGTGGGTTTCCTCTGGGTTCTCCGGCTTCCTCCCACAAGTATTAAAAAAAAAACACTAATTAATTATTTGGCCGATAACATCATAATATATAGGAAGCAGTGTGTGGCAATATGGCGCCGGCAAACCACCTGGCTACCTCCTCCGCCTCTCTGCGCTTTCCTCGCGCCTCTGAGTCCGTTCTCTCGTCGAATGAATACCTTCGACATTGAATTAATATGTGCGCGTTATAAATGTAAAATTATTATTATTATTATTAATTGGGCGAAACGTGGTGCGAAGTGGAACTGGCGGGCGCTGAAACATCCCATCCACAAACTCTTCCACTGGAGAAATAGTTTTAGTGAGCCATGTCTCAGCATGCAGGTGTGGCGCCGAGTGCTTTAGATGGCCCGTGTGTTTTTCTTCCCAAGTTAATTCGGATTACACGATCGGCGTCTTGTCGCGAGATTAAGCGTCTGTTCCGATCACCCGACTGTTGGGGAACAGGACGCGGAAGAGGATGTCACACAACTACTTAGCCTTAGTGTTGTGCAAATACAATTTTTGCTTAAGAAGGATTCGAACCCAGTACTGTCAGTGCGGACACAAAGACAAAGATCCCCCGTATAGCCTTCACTGGCTGTGGGGTCAAGTGCCGTTAGCGAGCACCTATGAAGGTCGACGCGGCACACGAGGAGGTGGGTTACCAGCACCACGCCCGGCCGCCGTTGTCTCCCTAGTGGCGATGTTTACACACCGCACTAGGTACTCATTTTAGGCTGAGTCCAGGGACCGGTTCAGAAAATCGTCACTGGTGCTGGCGGGATTCGAACTCGGGTCGCCAGATTTGTAGCGCAGCGCGCTAACCACTGGGCCACCGCTCCCCCCACACACACACATACAAACATACATCGATATAAAACACTTGCTCCATTGGGATTATCGGCACGAGAATGTATCCACATTAAGGGGATGAACACCCCAATTTATTGGAACGGTTTGTGCAATCACTGCCGACGGCATTGCGATCATGAACTCGCCATACCTGAGAACGCGGTTTAATCGTGGGTGGCTGAGAGCCACATTCTAACCCATCTGAGTGGTTCTGGCTCAGCGCTCTGACCTCTGCGCCACCCGGCCACCCACCCGGTTAATCTTCAGACCACTGGGCTACAATTCGCCTGTTGTCGCAGCACTATTTAACACCGGCGCATCACCCTGTGCGCATTTCTCAATTGATTCTGCCAAGGCGGATCAATCCGCCGAGCTTAACCGGTCCTTCACTAACGCGCGAATCACACCCACTGAGTTTAGGATGAGCCTTGACAATGGAGGGATGTTTCGCTCGCCGCTCGTGCCGCTCGACGTTGGAGCCAATGAGAGTCACGGCGGTTTTGTGGCTATTCCGCACAAATACGTGTCGCGCAGTGTTAATGGGGAAAGCATGATTCATTACTCCGGGTAATTCAATGAGTGGTCACGATTCGGGGAAATGATTTGATTCAACAGTCTACACTCTTCGTGTGGTTTTGATCATCATTTATTATTTATACCAGGCCACCCACGCAGTAAATCTTAAGGGGTATGCGATATAGTCACTCGGTACAAAAAGGTTATTGGCTGACCAGCTAAACGTTTACCATCTCACTGGTATTGTGTTATACACTTATGACGGCCCCACAATCCAGACCACTTGTCTTCATGTCCCCTCCCGCCCACCCGGAGGACTAAAGCCACAAGACGCAGAGAGATCACATGCCCACACCTCGACTCAGTACAGTGTTAGTAAGGCCTCTGTGCAGTGTTGCGCATTAGTGTCCTTTTTTTACGAGTAAGGCATTTGGTTTTGTACGAAAGTAATCCCATCTCATCTCAGTGCCAGAAACCGCTTAATCCTGTACAGAGTTGCGGTGAGCCGGAGCCTATCCCGGCAGACACGAGGCAGGGCTATGCCCATGATGGGAGACCAGTCAATCACAGGGCACCGGAAGCAATTTTAGTCAGCAGATCAATTAACCTATGTAGCAAGCATGTCTTTGGACTGTGGGAGGAAACCGGAGTGCCCGGCGAAAACCCACGCGGACACGGGGAGAACATGCAAACGCCACACAGAAAGGCACCCCGAGCCGGGATTCAAACCTTCTTGCCGTGAGGCCGCAGCGCTACTCACTGCTACGTGTTTGTCTTTAAGGAAGTGACGGCCATCTTAGGGGACGCTGGCAGATTTTTGCCGCTCTTCAGATTGCCAGTTTTACGACCTCTCAGTGTATTCGAAGCAGCCCTTAATCATTTAATTGTTGTTGCTTTTGTTTTTATTGCTTGTTTTTTCTTTCATTGTTGACATGAATTTCTCTCCGCGGCCCTTGTGCAGCGCTTTGTGACCCTCGGGTGAAAGGCGCTATATAAAATGCTATTATTATTATTATTACGCCACCGTGCAGCTCCTATAACAGTAATGCGTGTTCTAAAGTTTATCCTGCACAGTACCCATGCCGCACCCTGCCTGGGCGAGGGTCACGAGCCCACGGGGTCGTGAACCCGCCGGTCGAGATGCTTCGTCAATACGACGCGCATAACACTGTAAATAATCCCTAGCCACGCGTACACATTTCACGCATGAATCATGTGGGTAGGAATCCATTTTAACTGACGAATCGATGCACGGCTACATGCCTCGTGGACATCATGTGATACGTGCAGCATTATTGCTTTCATTGTGCGACTATTGAGGGATCTTTTCAGAGCTGTGCTCCGGTGGAGGTTTGCGGGTTAGCAGGCATTTTGCGTCGTAATGAGCCCATTTCCTTACTCGAGCACAGTTGGACTGCCGTGGGAGGCATCTGCGTTGAATGAAGCAACTCTGAGCCTCTTTGTTCATTTCGAATTCAATGGGCCTCAATCACAATGTAAGAATGCCACTAATTGCTAAACCGTACGCGAATGAACCACGAGATCAGGAGTTGCAGAATGTTTTGCGATTCCGTTGTTTTTTCCCCCGCTCCGCTCAGTGAGAAGCGCAGATCGCACTTCGTGTGAGAAGTGTCGGCGTGTCGTGTGATTTTGTTGTGTTGTCGACCGCGTTCATTTTCAGTAACGCTCCGGGCACAATAAGTAAGCGGCGTCATATTGCACCGCGAAGCGTACCGCGTATGTGCTTCAGTCGCAAATTATTCCACCATGCTTTTTCTCTCGCTCTCTCCCTCTCTCTTCCACGTGCAGGGAAAACAATCCCCTTGCCATTTTCACCAGAGAGGAGGAAGCATTTCACGTGCGAAACGGTTTCGCGGTGTTAAACTTGTCGCCCTCGTCTTGCATGAATTAAAAACAATCCTCCGTACGTAACTGTGACTTCGAGGGAGCCAAGGCAAGAATCTATTTAAGATGAACCTGAACTTTACGATTCTGGCGTGGCATAATGGGCAGCACACTGGACTAGCAATTAAAGTAAAGTTGGAATTAAATTCACAATTTATAACGCGTTGAACACAGTGTTAGTTCAATGTCGAAGGTATTCGTTTGAAGAGAGAACGACACAGAGGAAACCGCAGGGAGGTGGAGGAAGGCAGCCACGCGGTTAGCCGGCACTCGGTCCTATATATTAAATTATCAGCCAATTAATGAGTGGGTTTTTTTAATATTGGGAGAAAACCAGAAAACCATGAGGAATTCCACGCAGAACAGGCGGAAAACACAATCACTTCACGTCCGGGTCAGAGTTCGACCTTTGCATCCGATCTCCCAGCGCGGCAGTTTAAAACAATCGCTCAAAGTTCCTTACATCAAACGTGACCGCGTGGCCTTGGGATCAGACACAGGCGTTCGCCCCACACTACAATGACTGAACAAATGGAGAGCCATGTCACATTAATACCCCCAATTGTCACGGACGTTTTCAGAACAAATGGGTCCATGAAAAATGTACGACCCAAAACATTTCATTTGAAATATTCTCTATTTATTGTCGATTTTCATCAAGCGACGCCACGCGTGTGCTTCCACCGGCCGCAAATTAGATTGCCATGGAAACATCAAATGCCATGAGGCGGCTATCTAGGGTCCTTTCAAGACACCCTGCTGGGTGTCCTTTCCGCACACGTGAGTTCGTAATCCAATTTTCGTGTTTCTTCTCGATGTGGGCTTAAAACAAAAAAATCACTCGCCTGTCAAAAACATGTTTTTTTTAATTTCGCCTTTTCTAGGCAAGTCACACGTGATGGGCTGCTGGCTAAAGAAAAGAGAAAGCTACATTGGCATTTAATATTTTAGCAGCCCTAACGCCGCGGTGTAATTTAACCCAGACCGCCGTTCTAATATATTCTCAGCTTTGTGCGGTGTCGAAAATTATTATACAAAAATCCATTTGCAGAGAAGTGCTCGGGTAAATTTAATTTAGTTCACTGCGCAAATGATTCAAGCCAGGTGATGGTGGGGGCGGGGGGGGGTGGGCAGCAATTG
>JAZEWU010000033.1:2478843-2493597 GCA_036362915.1 Geotria australis | reverse complement strand
ACGCCTTCTGTTCTTAGGTAAGCAAGCGTGCGGCTTCGCAATTGCCTGTACTGGTCACAGCTCTGGATGAAATTGGAAACGCACACCAGGTCAGCTGAGCAGGTTGACCCGGGGCACACTCAACGCACGGCGCTCCCACCTCAGTGACCCCGGGTTCGATTCCAGGCTGTGATGTTGATATTGCAACAATTTAAAATCGCCGTCTGTACTTGATGATGACCTCCCCTGGGTCAACTCGGTATGAAATGAGCAGCTAGTGTTAGCTTCCTCGGCAGCACAGGAGGCAATATATTTGCCGGCTCTGATCGTCTCCTCCATTCACAGAGCCACGGCGCAAGTTATTGCTAGCAACGCTTTCTCTGAAAACACCCGGTTCGCTGTACACGTGCACAAACAGCCAGTTTGAGAAATCCTGTCAAGAGAGGAGCTCTCTCTCGGGATAGCTGCCGAGAGCTTCCCTCTTCTCCCCTTCGATAGAGACGTCATCGGGCAAGGATGGGAGGCGAAATTACGGAGACTCTTCGGGATAGCCGTGTCGAGCGTTCCACCTTCTCTGCTTCGCTGAAGGCAACATCTGTCTAATCATCGATCTATCGGGACAAAAAGCCTTATGATGCCTCCAACGTGGGAGGCGAAACGTAGCCAAGGAGAGAGGAGGAACGCTAGACACGGCTATCCCGAAAGAGCAGCCCTTGAGAGCAATTCTCACATCGAGCCGTGAACACCTACATAGAGCCAGTTTATCAACCCACTGCTAGATGAGGGCCTCCCTCGCCATACAGGCCCTGAGGATTATCTGACCATACTTCGCCAGGCTGGTCACTGCGGGCTGTTGAAGGTGGTGGAGAGGAGATAACAATTAAGGAACTTGCAGCACCGCCTTCTATCCAGGTTAAAATTCCTGCTTAGCTTTTCTGATCTGAGAGCATTTTAGGTGATTTTTTTCAAAGACCGGGATTGTTAACTATCCTCAAGCTATAAATGTAAAATTATTATTATTATTAAGTTGGCTCCACGAGCAAAGGCAGAATCGCAGAAACGATGTATTCAAACAAAATGTAACACGTTGTCATTTAGTTTTACTAAGTGTCGAAAAAAACAAACACAAAACTCTCGTGTATTGCTATCTGTAATGGGACTGTAACTTAGTCGAAAATAAAAACGCCTCGGTTAACTCAAACTCTTCGTCGACTTTTTATTGTCTGTGTCTTAAACTCAGCTTCAGGACGTCCTCCACGAATAACAAAACAACCAAGGGAATTAAACGATTCCGAGAAAAAATGTGCAAATGCAATAATATTATAATCCTCAACTTTGAGACGCATCTTTACTGCTTTATTTTCAAGTCGATGCAATTAATGCATAAAGAAAGCCCCACAGGAAATGTTGAGTACAATATAAGTCGTGTTCACGGCAAACACACTAAAAAGGAATGAATCCAAATGCGTGTTTTTCTCTGTGCTACCACCAAAAATAAAAAAACACACAGCCGTTAAAATTATTGACTATGTGATCTTCCCTTGGCGCCAGAATCATTTTGTGTAATATCATTTTTATGTACCCCTAGGAGGGATTTAGTGGTCATAAAGCAGCAATGAGCAAATACAAGCACCTGTGTGACATTGCGACCAATAAAAAAACCCGCGGAGAAAATGCATCGCTTGCTTGTGAGTAAAGCAACGACCACTGCGATGTCACCGAGTGTAATGACGCCGCTGGTGTCTGGCGTCACCCGCGGGCAGCCATAATAACACGAGGCCATCCCGGCCAAAGCATGCCAAGCACGTGCACTGTGTTAATAACTGGGCAGTGCTCGGCGCTACGCAGATTCATTCAATAATAAGCATCTATCTATATCCATCCATTTTCAGAAACCGCTTAATCCTGCACAGGGTCGCGTTGAGCCGGAGCCTATCCCGGCAGACACAGGGCGCAAGGCAGGGCTATACCCTGAGTTGGACGCCAGTCCATCACAGGGCACCAGGAGCAATTTAGTCAGCAGGTTTAGATTTTAGATATTTATTATATAAATAAATATATTAAAAAAAATATACTTGCAAGCAGGTACATTCACTTATGTAGCAGCATATATTTGGATTGTGGGAGGAAACCGGAGTGCCCACGCGGACACGGTGAGAACATGCACACTGTGATTCCTGGCCACGGCGAACATCAGTGGTGACTGATACCTCACGAACAATTCCCATGCACGGTAACAACAAGCCTTCAGCCAGCAATGGGTTCTGAACAGGATGTAACTGAATAGAAAATAATTATGACATTTCCTAGTAATATCTGATAACGTACTTGCGTACACATATCTATACACAAAACTAAAGCTATGCCAGAGACCCCCACCTGCTCTCCCCCCACCCAGCCCTCCCCGTCCGTGTTTCCTTTCCCTTTCTCCTCTCTGCCTTCCCTCGTTGTCATTAATTAAATCATTTTTGGAAAAGAAAAAATACAACTTTCCCGGAGCCAATGAACAACACAGTGCATCCTAACACGAACCCATTCCACTTTGATTCATTAAGTTAGTATATACGGTGGTGATTAAGTCTGGCCGTGAAATATGTCTTCTATTACAGTTCATCTTATTAGCTTAAAATCCCATTGTGATCATACATATTGTTGTGTTTTTTTGTCTCATACTCGCTCTCTGGAGTGCTGTGCTTTATTGTTCGAAGTATTAAATGTGAGCAATCAGCGAAACCAGGTTATCAGCAACGAGCGCACAGTCAAGAGAGGAATTCAGCTCAAAAAGATGGCTTTTACACCCCGTCTAGCCTCACTGAGCGTCCATTAATTTCAGGAGGGTCTTAAATTTGGATGTACGAGTGTTTGGCTGGAGGGAGAAAAACAAGGTAAGTTGGAGAAATCCTACACACACCAAAGGATTGCCTTCATGTAACAATTTAAATGCCAGTGTATTGATGTAGGTTTTCACTGCTCGCTGTATGAGAATTGCTCTCAAGAGCTGCTCTTTCGGGACGGCCGTGTCGAACGATTCTTCTCCCATCTCCGTGAGGTTTCGCCCACCACGTTAGAGGCATCATCAGATGCCTGATGAACCCAAAATAAGGCTCGACACGGCTAACTCAGGGCGGCACGGTGGCGTAGTGGGTAGCGCTTCCGCCTCACAGCAAAAAGTCCCGGGTTCGAATCTCGGCTCGGGGCGCCTTTCTGTGTGGAGTTTGCATGTTCTCCCCGTGTCTGCGTGGGTTTTCGCCGGGCACTCCGGTTTCCTCCCACCGTCCAAAGACATGCTGCCAGGTTAATTGGCGTACTGACTAAATTTCCCCAGTCGCCCTGCGATGGACTGGCGTCCCATCCTGGGTGTTCCCCTGCCTTGCGCCCTGTGTCTGCCGGGATAGGCTCCGGCTCATCGCGACCCTGTATAGGATTAAGCGGTTTCTGAAAATGGATGGATGGATGGACGGCTAACTCAAAAGAGCAGCTCTTGAGAGCAATTCTCAATAAAGCTACCCTCAAAATAGATGCACTACAATCATCATCTGGCCAACTTGCAACACAAGCCTACAACAGCTGGCATTCCCTGACAGACACGGAACTCAGGACGCCTAAGGATGCCTCCACCATGGGAGGCGAAACGCCCTGTGATGGACTGGCCTCCCCTCCTGGGTATAGCCCTGCCTTGCGCCCTGTGTCTGCTGGGATAGGATCCGGCTCACCGCAACCCTGTACGGGATTAAGCGGTTTTCTGACGATCAACGAATGAATCTACCTATATCTATGTCTGCCCTTTCACCGTGAACCATTCCACTCACAGATGGATAGATGTTTATTATTACAGCAGAAAAATACCCAGTGAGCTTGCAAGCTCTTTACGGGATTCCTGCGACACGCGTCAAAAACGGGCAGCCGCCGCCGCCGCCGCCGCCGCGACAACCACAAGCGATGCCCAAACGGCAAAAAAAATGTTACTGATTTTCCGTTCTCTATCGTTGTTGGCGTGCCGTTCTCTCTGCAGCCCCGTGCGGCGCTTTGGGACCCTCGGGTGAAAGGCACTGTATAAATGCTATCATTATTATTAAATAAAAATAAACCTTATTCCAGTCGCGCTCCGAAGCTCGCGACATCGTTCGCCGTGACAAATCGCTCGCGGAGAGAGACGCGCGCGCGAGAAACACCGAGAAACGAGTGGCTGGCGGGCTGGCGAGCGCCCTAATTGCGACATCATTAAATTAGCGACCAAGGCGCTTCTGTTCTCTGAATTTCCACGTGCCCGAATCACTGTCAACAATAATTGGCCGTCTTCGGCGGCGCTACAGCTGTCTGGCAACGAGGCACGTCGCGCGTGAGGAGCGCGGAGCGATCCCGGCTCGCGCGCCACCGTGCTTTTGTGACGGATAACGGCAGCCTTGTCGACTCACGGCCGCTGACGCTTTTCAGCACGCTAAGCGGTCGGCGGTAATGTCTGTTGTGCCGGCGTGTGCCTTTGTAAAACCAGCAACAATGCCGGTTGGTAATTTCACGCGCCTTAGCCGTGGCCTTCGCCCGCCGAGGCCAGGTTTGTTTCTCACAAGCACCGCTGGACGGATAGAGTCTCTTGTGTGTCTCTATGCGTGTCTCGATTAGTCTCTAAGTATCTCTATTAGTCGCTGTGTATCTATATAAGTTTATATAGCTTCATGAGTCTGTATATATATATCCATGAGTCTCTATGTATCTCGATGAGTCACTGTGTATCTCTATGACTATGTATCTCTGAGTCTACACAACTGTAATTTGTATCTATATGCTGTAATTTGTATCTATATGCTGTAATTTGTAATTACAACTGTAATTTGTATCTATATGCGTCTATATATGTATATGATCGGGTACCTTTCTGTGTGTGTAGCTCGAATAATCAGGAATCAAACCCAAGAGCTTGTCGCTGGGAGGCGGGAGTGTTACCACTGTGCCAATTTACAGCTCAATAGGTGGCTGCCAATGACCTATTTATTTGTTTGTGCAATTATTACTTGTATGATTATGCAACATTACACACATTCATTATGTAATGAGATGGATGTTGTTGGTTTTTTATTTTTCATAAAAGCACAACATTTTGACAACCAACTCTCGTTGTGAAAACAGGTCGACGGAGTGAAAACTTTCACGACAGCAGCAACAACAAATGCTGGAAGAAAAAGAAATAAACCACCCCACAGTCGTTTTGCTTTGCTGCCACGAGCACAAAAGCAGAACGGCACAACGAGTCCGCTCGGTGTGAAGCCCTGTTTGAAGTCTAACATCCCGACCACGCGTGCTGCAAGGCACAGCGTTAATCCGCCTTTGTGCGCGCCTCCGTGTTGACAGAGAGTAATGAGCTGTTTTGTTGTGGAGCCGGACAGAGGGCAAGGCACGAGGGTGCACGAGGCTGCGAGAGGGAGCGTGACCCCCCCAACGCACAGTCAGACTCGCGGGTGCGTTGACCTCTCTACCGTGCGGCGCTTCGTAAACGCGCGACGCTAGTGTTTGACGGCAAGCTCCGACGAGACGCCCGTTTACCCAGGGGGACCGATACCCATCATCATTTCTCACCAGCGCGAGTGCAGTCGCATCCCAAACCCACGGTTACGCTTGCTAAATCTGGGAGAAGCTGCCGTGCATGCGGATGTGGATAACAGGGTGGCGTGGAGAGAAGCGCGCTTTCACGGTTTGATTGCCGTGATTGAGATTGTATTGCCTGTGGCAACTTTCCAGCGGTGAGTGTGTGTGTGTGTGTTCAAAAGTCTCTCGGTTGCACTTGAATTTTGCCCGAAGTTGAGACGTGTTACGATGAGAGTGTGTGAGCCCGCGAGACACCCACGGCTCACAGTGGTGATACAATTACAATTCTCGAAAAGAAGACCAAAATCTGATAATTAACAACACGATTAGGTTAAGGTGTAGATGCAGCAGTGTATTTTTTTCGCTCACGCCACTGCTAGAGTGAAAGGCCTCAACTGCGGAGAGTAGCGCTGCCGCCTCACAGCAAAAAGCGTCGGGCTGTTATAACCTATATCATCGCCAGCAAGGGTAACACCTTTTATCTTGTGCAGCGCTTTGTGACCCTCGGGTGAAAGGCGCTCTATAAAATGCTATTAATAACATCAGGGACAATTATCAGGGCGGCGCAGTGGTAACATCTGCTCCTCACAGCAAGAAGGCCCCTGGTTCGAATCTCGGCGCGGGTGCCTTTCTGTGTGGAGTTTGTGTGTTCTCCCCCAGTTCTGCGTGGGTTTCCTCTGGGTCCTCCGGTTTCCTCCCACAACTGAAAAAAACCACTCATTAATTATTTGGCTGATAACATCATAATATATAGGAAGCAGTGTCTAGTGGCAATATGGCGCCGGCGAAACCACCTGGCTGCCTCCTCCGCCTCTCTGCGCTTTCCTCGCGACGCCTTTGAGTCGTTCTCTCGTCGTATGAGTACCATCGACATTGAATGAATATGTAACATTATTATTATTACCTGGCGCAGCTGGCGAGGCCCGTGCCCACCGCTCAATCCCGAACACCTTTATTAGCGACGAACGTCGCAAGCATCCGCACCACAAACCCATTAATCCCACTAAACTGCGGATTCAATCTCCCTCTGTTTGATGGCATTTGAATGATACGCGCGGGGTGCTGGGCAATCACGCGGTACGTCACCGGTGGCCTTCTGTGCACACACAGGAAATGGATGGAATTCCAGGGACCAAGGCGCCGATGCATCAAGCGACGGCTTTCCGAGAAAACGCACTCGATGCAGGTCACTGAAAATTACAGCCGTAACAGCCCCACAATTTTTGAGCCGACAAAATCCGGGGAATGTTGCGCGTGGCCTTTTTAACCCCCCTCCTAAAAAAATAATAATAACAAAAAAACAAAAACAAATTTGTTTTATGGATGCGTTGCAATGCGACGCGCAGATGTACATGGTTGTACACGCTTGCACAATTCAACGGAGGAATAAATATCCGCTGCTGAAGCAGCTACCCGTACTGGAGGATCGGGACTTGGTAAAACACGCTGAGATTTAAGTTAACATGAAAGAATGTTATTAGAAATATTCCCTCTCATGTCAATAAATCCTCAGAAATTCTGTTGCCCTGTTGTAAGCAACAATTTATGTTAAATATTTGTTTGTGTATAAACACACACACACAAGGTGTAATTTTATTTTCTATGCATGTTTGCAAGACTGCACTTTAATATATGGCTGGAAAAGGCATCAACGAGACTTTAATTTATAAGCAAATTGCAATACAACTTGGTAAATCAAAACACTTAGGACGCACAATTCAAACTCGGAAAATCAGCGGCACAAATATTTAAGACAACCGTTATTTCGCGAAATGAATCCGCCGTTTGACGCTTTTTCCGAATGAAGCATGACCGTAATCAAACAAACTCGAGGAAAGCATACATAGACGTAGATTCGCAGATGAAGAGATGTTTTTGTTACGACACATGTTCACACCCACACGAGGCGACAAGTCACTTTGTTTGGACAAACGATGACTAGGGCCTCGTAGGAAACTCCCAGTGGTGCCAATTAACATGCCCGTGGTCACTTTGGCGTTGGCATTTTCGCCTAGATGGTGAGTAGCGCTGCCGCATCACAGCAAAAATTGGCTGGTTCGAATTCCGGCCCAGGTGCCTTTATGTGTGGAGTTTGCATATTCTCCCCATGTCCGCGTGGGCCTTCGCTGGGCACTCCGATTTCCTCCCACAGTTTAAAGACATGCTGCTGCATAGGTTAATTGGCCTGCGGACTAAATTACCCCCGGTGGCCTGTGATGGACTGGCGCACTGTGTCTGCGGGGATAGGCTCTGGCTCAGCGCGACCTTGTAAAGCCTACATCAGTACAATAGCTATGTTATCAGTGTTTGTGTTGTAGCAGGTTGTTACAGAAGCACCCTGCTTCACAGATGTATTTTTTTCAACATGACTGGCAAAGAATCCATGAACATTTAACACCAAGGCTTTCGTGACCAATGAAAGGAATGTAATTTCTGAAAAGGAGGCAGCAAGAAAAAAAAAACCCGTGATTTTCGAGATCGTAACTGCTGCACTTTGATTTTTATGCAAATAAATCAAATCAGACGATTGTGGCCGACACAGAATTAAGAGGCCAAATTGTGACCGCACATTTTCAACTCAATCCTGTACCGAATTAGACTGCGCCACGGCATTAATTTGAAACACAATGCCACATTAAGGAGAGCAAAACATAACATTAATCTCGATTAGAGAGATAGATTGGTGGCCTGTGTGTCACGGTGGGCGGCACAGCAATCCGTCTGGATTACCAGCAAATAAACTTCCACACCAACTGAGCCTCCACCTCACGTGTTTATTAGCAATTTCCCCAGAATCTGCAAAATCATTACTTTGCTCGGGAATCCAGTATTACAAGCCGTTCTGTCCTTGTAACACGCCACGCACTGGTCGTGCAAAGACAAGCTTAGGTGACCCAGAGCAAGTGATTAGAAGACGGGGAAGGCTAGCGAAGGCTGCAATTTTGCGTTCTTCCTTGCTGGACAGTGGGAGGAAACCGGAGTGCCCGATGGCGAAAACCCACGCGGACACGGGGAGAACATGCAAACTCCACACAGAAAGGCCCCCGGAGCCGAGATTCGAACCCGGGACCAATTCACTCTAAATGTACCAAATCTCATTCAGTCTCAGAGTTAAGCAAAAACGAGCCTGGTTCGTACTTGCATGGTCAACCAGGTGTAGCCGGTATCAAGCTGCGTGGCTGGGCAGCAGGTAGCGATGAGCATCATTCCCTGGTACATGTAGGTATTCTCCGGTCACTCCAATATTTTGCCTCACATAAAGCCACACCGCTCATTAATGGAAACGCCTAGACATCCCAACGCCACAAAAACGCAGTCTTGAAACTCGGTGAGGATTTCATGGGTAAATTATTGTCTACAGTACTATTGCTATTATATTTACAGAAACCCATTTGCTCGTGTGACCCGGTGGTGTAGTGTGAAGCCCAGCCGCTGCCCTTCTCTGTACCCTGAACGCAACATTTGCAAACAGATAAGCCAGCCCCCAGAGGCGCCGAGCAGATTAGCGCAGGAAACACTATTTCACAATAACATCTCTGGGTGCTGACATTGCCAAGTCACAGAAATGAATTCCGATTCATCTCCCAGATAGCGGACCGGGCTGACGAAGCCAATGTCAAGCGGAGCAGCTCCGCTCGCTCACTCGCTTTGGCGTTTACATACCTCGGTACTTCTTCTTCTTCTTTGCGATTCTTCGAAGCACGATGGCTAGCTTCTGGAAATCGTTGTCTTTCAGCTCGGCTTCGAAGTGTTTGGTAGAATTCGCAGAATTCAGTATCTCGGTACTGACCCTTGTTTTACCGTACATCTATGCGCCGCGGTATTAGCCCGCTGAGAGGTAGCCGTGGCGGGCTAGATGTGAACCGGGACCCGCTACCTCTCACCGCTCCGCTGTACTCACTCACACTGACCACCGGGGTAGGGTTGCCACCTGTCCTGGAGTTATTTTTTTCCCGGGATCCTCCTCCGTTATGAGTAGGCAGCTGTTCTGGGAAATGTGTAAGTTTTCACGGACCAAGTCATTATTCAAAGTCCGGGTTTTTTTTCCAGTTGCACAGGGTACAGTCCGCGCTCGCTCGCTCTCTCTCTCTTATTCTGTTTGCCCGGCGATATATCTCGGGTGGTTTGTGCCTCCGATGTGGAAACCCTGCAGTGTGCTGATGTATGGTCCAATAACCCCACGTGAGCCGCACGGTGTGAGGAGTGAGGCAATCATCCAGCAGTGGAATGACAAAGGGCCAATGTACACGTGTTGCTCGAGAATAAGCAGCTGTGACCGAAGACGTCACTCTCTCGTGGTGGAGAGTTAAATGTAATTGTGATATTACACGTGATGGACTGGCGTCCCATCCTGGGTATAGTAATAATAACAATGATCAATAATAATTGTACATTTATAACGCGCACATATTCATGTTGTACAGCCTTGGCTTAAACATTCAGCCTGCCAGGTCCCGCCCCGCGATAGCTTTTCTCCGGACCGTAAAATAAGGATCAAACATTTCCGAAGCCAATTTAATTGATTTTTGGCCCATGTTAAATCCACTAGTGTTTTGACATAAGCCTATACCGCTATCGCCTACTAGAAATGTTGTGTGTGCCTGCAAGGGGAGCGGGGACGCGGATAGGGCGCAGGGGGGTCGTGACCAGTTTGTGGCCGTTTGGTTATTTAATCTGGAACTGGCCCTCGTGACTTAAAACGTTGCACACCCCTGGTTTAAACCATCTCGTGCTTGTGCCCTTCAAAGAGCTCTGGCCAGCGTTAAAGAGTAGACCAAATAGCATCTAGAGGGTTTCTCCAGAACCCCAACCTGGCGGGTCGAGGCGCTCCCACTGGATGGAGGCGGCGGCGTGATGACACGCATTTACGTGTGTACGCCGTCGGTGCGAAAATATATCTTTTGTAGAAACGTATGGCAAATGTTTCTATCTCTGTACGACGTTATTTATACTCAGAGTAAACAAACACACACACACACATTGTCGTAAGCGGCACGTGAAGGGATGACCTTTACCTCCGCGTGTGTATAAATACGAGTTCTATTTCCAGCACACGGAGGCTCAAATCCCCCTGGAGGCAAATAAAACTTCAGGCCCAACCAAATTACTTCCCCAGCCTTGGCTCGCTCCCAAAATCAGGTTCCTTTATACACAGCCTAGAGAGATGTTGTGTTAATGTAGAGGTGCTCGGCAAGCTTAAACTGAGAGGCATTCTCCAGTATCCTCAGAAGAACGAAACACACAGCCGCTTCACATTTTAGCACACGCGGTTTTTTCCCCCACCCCAATGCTTCAAATAGAGGAATTTTGTTTGTTAGTACTGTAATACGCTCGTTACAGCTTTAGTCATTGGGGTCAGTTAATGGACCAGGGTTGGATGTATATACAAAGACTGCAGTGTTAATAAAATAGAAATAATCGATAGCTGGATACCACGTCTCAGAGCGTCGTGGGGGACGGCACTCGTGCTCCATAAACCGTGACAAACGACGACTCAGGGCTGTTGGCTGTCACAATGGACAGCAGTCAACGCATGTGAGCACGGGATCTCATCAAATTTGCACCGGTGCCGTTTTTGACTCGACTCGAATGTCCTCTCGGTGCGCTAATCCTCTGCAATAATAAACGCTCGCGATGCTTGTTGTCACCTTCTTGTGGCGTGCGGAGGTATTAAACGTACCAACACGTGTGTTGACAGACGCGCTTACAGACGCGCCAATAAATGCGCTGGCATTGCACTTTCAAATTCAATCAAAAGTTAAGAGATATCACGGTGTCAGTGGTTCAACACGCACGCGATGAACGTACATTCACAGCCCTCTTGTCAATCCACCGCTGGATGAAGGACGCTACACCACGTATCAGTTTAAACCATCGGTTTGGTGAAGTCAGCGGGCAGTGAGAAGGGTGAAGTTGGACAAGTTCATATCGCTCGCCACTCTTACACTACAGATGAATATTCTGGCCCATGGCAACATAACTCTCCATCTCATCAAAATCTCACAAGCTAAGCAGATTTTGGCCTGCTTAGTACTTAGAAGGGAGACCACCAGAGCGTGCCAGGAGTGGGATTGTGAGGTTCCCAGGAGATGGCAGTGTCGAGTGTCAGCCCATCTATTGAGACACACGTTTTCTCTAAGTTCTCTGCTTTCCTTCCACGCAAAGCCAAACCCTCATTAACGGTACTGGCCAAACGTTCCAATGCAAGAGCCTCCTGGAAGACAGTTCTGAGACTCTCTCCCAGGTGTACACCTTGAAGTTTTTTCCTGGAGAAATTATTGGTATTGTTTTTATTCAACCCCTATTGTCAATAACAAACGCTGTCTCATAACGGAAATCCGCAACATACAAGTGGACATTTCGGGCAAAAACAAAGTACGATAATTTGACATTGGACGGTCACTGCGTGAAATGTTACCTTATAATTATACACAGCCATATAGATATATGGCCTAGATGTCGAAAATATGCAGGGCCGTGTTTGTTACCAGCGATGGTGGCGAAGTTTCACTTTCATTTGCTTTTGTCCATCAAAGCATTCGTGCCACTATGACTCCGGGGCCTTTACAGCCCTAATTAAATGTATATTCCAGCTCATCTTAGCCGACGGCAGAACAACAGCTTGTGTTCTCTAAACGCTCCGGTATCTTAACCATTTCACCGGCAGCTGCCAAAGCACACGAGATGAGAAGAAACGGCACAAATGTTTCCCCAGTAACTTGTCCCGCGGTGATTTCATGGCCGCTCCGCACAGTGATGGATTTCCATGCTTTGGACACGCGCGAGGAAAATGATCATGCAAACGCCGATTCTTAAATAATTTCTCCGCAGTTGTCAAAACATTCTTCCAGAGCGCAGGCGTCGGATTAAAAACACATATTTTTTTGTTTTAAATTGCCGCAGGCACAAGAGTTAATTTGTCCGTTCCTTGCACTTTTGAGCATGGCTGGGGGTGGCATCGTGCGATTACAAAGCAAACTAATTTTGATCCAAAAAAAACAAAATACACATACTTCGAAGGAAGACAATTTTGTTTGCCGTTTCGCGGACAACGTATTGCACGCGGAAACGGCTTGCAATAACCCGTTGCTACTGGCGGTGTGGAATCTCCTAATGATTGCCTGGCTTAGACCGTCTGCATTGCACGTATTATATGACCCCGGAGGTTGGTGCTTGGTCATATTATTTGTTTGATCCGAGTGATACGATTGCAAAAGCCAGGTGAAGGAATGTCCTTGTGTTGAAACAACCGTAAAGGCAGAGCAGCGATGAGATTCGAGCGAGGGGGGGGGAAGCACGTTTGCAGTATGCGGGGAAAGTGGTAATTCATTAGGGTCCCCCTCTTGCTGTCGTTACAATGAGCCGCTGCGATAGCTTATATTTGTTTAGCAGCGGCATTGTGATAACAGCTCACTGCGCTCGGCGGCAGGAAAAGACAAAAACCCACGCAGCTGTGCAGCGTTCTACAGTCGAGGGCGTTTTACATGATTATCATTACCGTGTTCAACTACAGTGTACGGCATGCACACTTATTTATTTCGCTCTCGTAAAAAAAATAAAGTTAAACGCAGCGGCCATTCGTGCAAGCTGCTTGTATTCACAATAGTAAAATCCATGTAAAAGTGGCATGGCAGGCAAGACCGCCCCATCCCACATCAAAGTGAATATCCACAGCTTTGATGAACAGACAATTTTATTTTATAATTTCTGCCCGGAGCAATTATTTATTGTTAGCCTTTTTCGTTTCCAAAATAGCTCTAAAAGCATTGATTCCCGGGGACTTCACTCTCTCCGCCCACATGCACACAGCCAGAGAAAGGTCAGACCCAGTCTCATCGGGCCCTCGAAGCATTCTCTCTCTCTCGCTCTCCTTGGCACATTGAAGGCCCCCAATTCGCATTGAGCGCGAAGGCCCAATGTCATTGGCCAGCGGCACAAAATCATTGCGAATTTGCATTGTGCCGACACTCGATTTGGCATCGTCTTTTCCGGGATGTTTAGCAGGTTGGGTGGGGGGGGGGTGGCGCTCGGGCTGTGATCGCCACTGGTTCTAAGGAGGTGGGGGTGAGAGGGGGGTCATTCTCCGCCGTGTTCTGACTGCAGGGGCCCGGGTGCTCCGTCTGTTTCGAGCACACGCCGCTCATTCAACACGAGCCGCAGTCTGCTGCTGGTGCGGCCGGCCAAAGCCGCACGTGCGGCTTGGCCAACGGGCTGCTGGGGGCTGGCAGCTGCCTAAACGGTCACAATAAACAAGCCAAACAATGCTACGGACGCGGCGAAACGCTGTTACGTCCGAGAGAAATGCGGTCGCAATCAGTCTTGCGGTTTGGGGCAACCAAATTACAAAGTAGGTTTTGGCCTTGTATTCGTATAGGTGTCTCTCCAATCCTCCGCCCGCCCCCTTGTTCTCTTACACCCCCAACCCCCACCTCCAAATTAATTTCACGGGTGAAATTAGCCGTGAAAAGTCACTTTCGCCGAGTGACCCGACGCGATAGCTGATCATTTCAGCAGGACCCGGCTGCGGGAGGCAGCGAAATAACAGAGACACGAGTGGAAGCACCTGTAATTTGCCGCGTCTTGTCAGTCATCGCATGTCGCCAATAGAAGCTCGCACCGTGTTTTGGTCAGCGGTGAAATCTAACAGCACACGGCTGCCAGCCGCTGTGTTTTCCTGGGCAGCGGGTCACCGGCCTATATGACAGCTCGTCATATGCGGCGCTCAGACAGAGCTGCATGAATTATTTAAAACCCTCCCTCTCCCTCCTTGCCTCCCTCCCTCCCTCCCTCCCTCCCTCCCTCCCTCCCTTCCCTCCCTCCAAATAATCTCCATGTCCATTATCTGGTTATTTATGAAGATACGTGCAGGTTCCGTTGCTTTATGCCCACATGTGGTCATAGTGAGTTTCTCATTATTTGGGCAACATTTTCGGCAGGCGCATTCGGGTCGCCCTTTGAACAGCTTCGTACAAAAAGCATAACGTAATCAAAGCGGGCCCCCGCCAAGCAAGGGATTGTATGTCGTAGTAGTAGAGAGAGAACGCTTACTAACGGAATGGAACCCATCCATCCATCCATTTTCAGAAACCGCTCAATCCTGTACAGGGTCGCGGTGAGCCGAAGCCTATCCCGGCAGACACGGGGCGCAAGGCAGGGGAACACCGAGGATGGGACGCCAGTCCATCGCAGGGCGCC
>JAZEWU010000033.1:2424547-2437930 GCA_036362915.1 Geotria australis | reverse complement strand
CAGAGCTGCGAGGAAAGCGCATAGAGGCGGGGAGGGGGGGGGAGGTAGCCACGCGGTTAGGTGGTGCCAACATTTTCCAGACACACTGTGTCCTGTGTATTACGATGTTATCGGTCAATTAATTAATGAGTGGTTTTTTTCTTGTTGCGGGAGGAAACCGGAGAACCCAGAGCAAACCCGCGCAGAACAGCGGGAGAACACGTAAACCGTACAAAGAAACACGGCAATGAAACTGCCTCGGGCTGGACATTCTTTCTGTGAGGCGCAGACGTTACCCACTGTGCCAGTTGTTATTTAAGCTGAAGCGAACTGTTGAGCTATGTAGTTCATTTTAACAGTTGTCCAGCGGGGAGCGGTAAACAAGTTACAACATCTCAGGCCACCGCGGGCAATTTAGTCGGGACAATTAACCTTTGGCAGCAACAGCGTGTCTTTAAACTGTGCGAGAAGAAAACCGCAGGACCCGGCAAAAAAACCCCACGCGGACGCGGGGAGGGACACGCAAACTACACACAGAAAGGTACACGTGCCGGGAATCAAACCCGGGGGCTTCTTGCTGTGAGGCGGCAGCGCTACTCACCGCTACGCCACCGCGCCGCCCCGAAGGTGGAATTACACCACGGCCAAAAGATAACCGCTCGGAATACATCACCGTTTTAACAAGAGCAGCTGTGGCGGAGTTATGATCGCGTGTTGACGCTCTCCGTCGTATATAATCCAATTGCGCTGCGTGTCACCGGGCCTGGGTTGTGAAGAATCCAATCGCGCTTTAACAAGCTATGACCTTGCTCCGACTCTCGTAGAGCACATTGCTGTTAGCGTTATGGCTGCGGGTTAAGCTTGTTAGGGTTAGGCTAAGGAATAGCCTTTTTAGCATCTAATCACATCCTTGATGTCGCCCTTTTGCCTCGTTTCGCCTCGCCGTCCAGGGTAGGGTTTTTACTTGACCAGCTTCTACACGGGATCATTCTTCTTGCTGAGTTACTGGTGTAATGCTCGAGTCCTCTGCGGTGGTATTCACAATCCTGGTTGTTGATGGTTGCTCGTCAGAGCTGTTCTTTCGGCTATCAGAAACAACAGCTCTGAAGGTCAACCATCAGAAATCGAGCCGCGAAAACCTACACCAGTACAATCCTGGTTGTTGTCGGTTGTGTAATAGTGCACGACGTAGGAGTTATCCCCTCTTCTGGTATTGTGAGATATTGTTCTCCACTCGTTCTGCGTGGGTATCTCCAGGCTCTCCGGTTTAATCGCACAAGTAAAAAAAACACTCGTCGATTATATTTTTGTAGGATACAGTGTTTGGCGGATTGGCGCCGGCTGACTGCTCGGCTGCCTTCCCTCCACCTCTCTGCAGTTTACTGCGATGCCTTGGGACCTCTGGGTGAAATGCGCTACTATGTCAATGTAACAAATTATCATTATGAACTTTTATCGAAATCAGAGGTGGCAACTCTAGTGCAGGCAGTTGTAGTATAATCTCCCCAGTAAAACAATAAAGTCCCATTGGATGGCATCCGATCATTTACTGTAATCTCGCATCACAGCCTACAATCCCTCCCTGAGATTGCGTGAAGAAAGTAACTAAATATGTACGTGAAGTGGATGTAGAAAAGGAGACACGGTTTCGCTTAAATGACTCACATCAAATGTGATACTTGTACTGATGTAGGTTTTCAGAACGCAGAAAGTCGCCCGAGATGGGAATTGAATCACCTCGGGAAAGACTTTCTTTGAGGTGGACGTCCACTTGAGCCGCTCCATCTCGCTCCAGAGACACTTACATCTCAATGTGTCGCACACCCACTAGCGCATGGATCAAGGCTGGTGATCACCATGCTAGGCTTGGCATTAAGGCACCGCTTACACAATTAAACGTCCCCATCAGGATGTCGTCGCAGGGATCAATATTATAAAGCCCGTCTCTATATATGCAATTAAGGAGCACATTGCGTCCAGGGAGCAGTTATTGCTATTTCATTGCCTTGCCTGAGTGTGCACCGTGCCATAACAAGCCAGCTATCAATACTCAAATCACGGGAGTGTACCAGCCACAGCTTCTCTCACTCGCCCGGCCGAGCTGCCAGACCGCGCAATGCTTTAGCGTTTGCAATTATAAGTGCCTTAGCTTCACTCTAATATTGACTTTCTAGAGAATAACTGTTAGTGAAGTTTCTGGTCCCAGAGTACAGGCTACACGCGCAGGTTGTGAAGGAATTTAATGGCAGCTTAGGGTAAGCACATTCAAGGTTTGGAATTGAACGTGGCGGGAAAGAGTTGTGGGTGTAACGCAGCAGGCTGTAGATCGTTGTGACCAAGTGCCCGGGATGGAGGAGGAGAGGGTAGGTTAAGCAACTCGATGTTCTGGATCCAGCGTGGCCAACCACATGTATAGGTTGTGTCTACTAGAGGAAGTTTTGATCATTCAGTCAGTTTGTATTTCAGCTGGAAGGAACCGTTGAGCTGTGTAGCTCTTTTTAACAGTTGTCCATCGGAAGGTGGGGGCAGGGCGGTAAGGAAGCACACAATCTCGGGGCATTGCGCGCAATTCATTCAGTCATTCATTGTTAAAAACCGCTTAATCCTGTACAGGGCCTATCCCCGCAGGCACAGGGCGCAACACAGGGCTATTCCCCGGATGGGATGCTAGTCCATCACAGGGCACCAGGGGCAATTTAGTGGGAGGCGAAACGTCGCGAAGGCGAGTGGGAGATCGCTCGACACGGCTATCCCGAAAGAACATCTCTGAAGGGCAACCATCATGAATCGAGCCGTGAAAACCTACATCAGGATCAAGGTAGAAGCGTTCACGTCGCGATCCCTGTCAAGTAATACTTGGTATCACCTGCAAATTCTACCAAACACTTCGAAGCCGAGCTGAAAGACAACGATTGTCCAGAAGCTCAACAGATGCCAGTTGCCTCTCAGTCCGGAGCAAGAAGAGAGGCCAATGCCCGCCTTTAAGGCCAGCACTGACTATTATATCTCTAAATGTTGAAGGGCTGTCTGCAACTAAAGAAGAACTTGTTGCAATGGGAAACTGTCGTGTAGCCATCACGCTTCGAAGAATCGAATCGAATTCGAGTGACACTGTCTGTTTTATATTTTGTAGTTCCCTTCGTACACTGCCGTGTGCTCCTTTAGCCGAAACGCGCCATTACGGTGACGCGTGCATGAACAACGAACGTTCAATTCTCACACGCCGGCTTTGAAGCGTGCGCCACGAGCGTGAAAATTGATTTAAATTCGTGAATCGACACATTGTTTGGTGCCTTCAACCCAGGATCCTCGTTCAATACGTGACTTAGGCAAAGATGCAGCGGTTAACATTTAATTGTTTGCGGGGAAAATGCCATCATAATGCGAGCTTACCAAATTACAGATTTAACGAAGGCGGCTGTTTGTTCAACATTGTTTGCTCGCAATATCCTCCGAAATCATTCTCCTTATTTAAACAAATTAGAATTGAGTTTGGTAATTGGAATATTTTGAATTTGTGAATACATAATGGACTCCGTACCAATTACATTGTTTCGTAAGTGGACTGAATAAACGAACGTTTGTATTAATTTAGCGCCGTTACATGTTCGTTTGTAAATCATTTTTTGCAATCACGAATCCTGTGCTGATATTAACGGACGTAGAATAAAGCTGTAAGCCGAGGATCGTGTATTTTATGAGCTGCGCATAAACGAGCCGAGGTTAGATTACGTTGCACAACAGGCGCCGTCACACATACCCACAATCCTAAGTGGGGTAAAAACAGATCGCGCAATAGGGAAACAACAATTGCAGCTTGCCCCCAAAACATTTTTCACACAACAATAATTCACGTGGGAAATAAATTACAGCCCTTTGTCAGCCCCTTGCTCGATCAAGGCCTCCCCATGCTGTGTTGGTCAAGGGCTTTTTGACCCTACTTATCCACGCATGCCCACGTGGGTTGCCGAAGAGGGATGCTGAGCAGCGGTTCAGATGCCGTTCAGATATTTGCTCGCCGTTAGCGATATCCATCCATCCATTGTAAGAAACGACTTACTCGTGTAACAGGGTCGTGGTTAGCCGGAGCCTATCCCGGCAGACACAGGGCGCAAGGCAGGGCTATACCCAGTAGGGACGCCAGTCCATCACGGGGCACCGGGGGCAATTTAGTCCGCAGACCAGTTAACCCATGTAGCAGGTAACCGGAGTGCCCGGCGAAAACCCACGCGGATGCAGGGAGAACACGCAAACTCCACACAGAAAGGCACCCGAGCCGGGATTCTGTTCACGATATCCAGGGGTGGAATTGGGCGAGAACGCGCGGCAACGCACGGGAATGCCGTTCCCAGAGTGACCATCCCATGGGAATGTGTAAGGCTTTCATGGTCTAAAAATTGATTGGGTTATTTTACATCTCAGAAGTCACATAAATGCTCCAATTCCACCCCTGGCGATAGCCATGGCCAGGAATCGAACTCAGGTTAGCACTGCACATCTGCGTCTCGCCGCAGCCCCGTCTGTCTAAGGCCACCTTATGTGCAAACATTAACCCCAAGACATGTTTGGCCCATTAAACTCATCTCAAAATGCACGGGCAAACCACTGGCATCCGTTATTAAAACAAAAAGCGCACGATTCCATCACTGGGCCGTCCGTGTTTAAGCGCGAAGCCAGCAGCAATCTACAGGAGCAGCGGTCACCCAGACAGAATTCTCTCTCGTCCGCGCGTGCATAATAATGATGCCCCCTCCACACCTTATTGGTTTCCGAGTGTGTGTGTGGGGGGGGGGGGACGCGCGTGTGTCGGTACGTGGGTATGTGGGTACGTGGGGAGCGGTAGCTTAGTGGTTAGCGCACTGGGCTATGAACCCTGCAACCCGAGTTCGAATCCCACTCACGGCCGACACCAGTGACGATTTTTCTGAACCGGTCCTGCGCCTTCCCTAGGTCGGACTCAGCCTCATATGAGTACCTGGTGCGGTGTGTAAACATCGCCGCTAGGGAGACAAAGGCGGCCGAGCGTGGTGCTGGCCACCCACCCCGTCGTGTGCCATTTCTTGCCTTCATAGGTGCTCGCTAACAACACTTGACCCTACAGTCTCTTCGGGATCTTTGTCTTTGGCCACGTGGGTGTGCTCCGCGGGTCTGCTTGGCGGATAGGGCTCAACCACAAAGACGAGGAGGGGAAGCAGCGGGTGTCAACCGCAGCTTCCCTCCACCCCTACAGCTCCCCGAACCCCCACACTCCTCTCTCTCCGCATGTTCCTCCCTCCTCCCGCTATGCACCAGGGGAATTCTCATAGAGAGCGAGCGATCGCTCCGATTTTTAGCCTCCGGGCAACATCGGGGACCTGTGGGTTTTTTATTCCCGCGGAAAAAAAAAAAATTCCCGCAAAAATATATATATATATTTATGTAGATACAGTGCCAGTATTTCAAATGTGTGAGGTTTCGTGGGGGGGGGGGGAAATCCTTTGAATGTGATAGCCGAGATTTGTGATGATACGTAGCAAAGAAGGCACAGACTATAAAAAGTGATATATTTAAAGGATTTAAGATACTTCCAGAACCATTTACTTCACCGAGGATTAAAATCCATTTGAAGCAAAGAAGATGCATTCCGTCCCAGTGTCAACTTCACCATTCACTACTCTGCCGAAATCAAACTCATCTCGGTTATTCATTCCGGCATCGCTCTACGTGCTGAACTCACAAGTCGGCAAATTATCCCTCTCTCTCGCTCTTTCTTTTTCTCGGCTATTTTCATTAGTCTGCCTTCGTTTGGCATTTCAGGCCTGCCAAACGCTACATTGTGAGAATCCCAATAGGTTCAGGGCAGCCAGTAAAGAAAGTTATGCCGGGTCTCCGCCAACGATAGCAACAAATAACACTGACTTGCAAAAATGAAATGCATTGTTCCAGTGCATTGCAATAATCAGGGAATATTACTTGCTGTGGCACGTGGCCCAGAGCTATGATTATTGACACCAGGTACGGAATGTAAACTAAATCGTGCACGAGGAGACGTGGACGTATGCATGCTGGGACTTACAGAGAGGGGCGGCACGGTGGCGTAGTGGGTAGCGCTGCCGCCTCACAGCAAGAAGGACCCGGGTTCAAATCTCAGCTCGGGGGCCTTTCTCTGTGGACTTTGCATGTTCTCCCCGTGTCCGCGTGGGTTTTCGCCGGGCACTCCGGTTTCCTCCCAACGTCCAAATACATACTACCAGGTTAATTGGCGTACTGACTACATTTCCCCAGGCGCCCTGCGATGGACTGGCGTCCCATCCTGGGTGTTCCCCTGCCTTGCGCCCTGTGTCTGCCGGGATAGGCTCCGGCTCACCGCGACCCTATACAGGATTAAGCGGTTTTTGAAAATGGATGGATGAATTACAGAGAGACAAAGCAAGGAATACAAAGTTAAGAGCCACCATTGTCAGCCAGTGGGCCGCGAGCGCGTGTGGGCCGTACCCAAGTGGGTCGAGTCGGCCTTGTGGTGCAAAAGGTTGAGAATCCCTGGGTTAGAGAACACATTCAGGTCAATGGCATCGTTCAAACCATTCGAGGGAGTACGTTACACGGGTTCGGCAAGACACATCGCGAGAAGGGATGAGACCCCCCCGATGGTCAAGACTAATGTCCGAGTGGCAGCCAAGGTATGGAAACGCGTCCACGAGGACGCGCCCTGCTCGCAAATCATCTAGCGTGCAGGGGATTGATCACGGCTCATGACGATCATGGTCGTGGTGGGTGAGTATGGAGTGCCCGGCAGCCCAAGGCGGTGTGTGTGTGTGTTCGAGTGAGCATCAAGCACGTAGGGGTTTGGGGTGGCGCTTCCCAGCGGCCTTATTTACAAACGGAGAGTTTAAAATAGGATTTGACAGAGTGGCGAGCGGCTTGCGGGATTGGGCTCCAGTAATTGGATTGGCTGTAATCTGCCCGCCAGAGCCCAGCAGTTTCCATAATCCAGCCACTTGCATAGACACACGTACGCAAGTTCACGCGTGTCTGTCTGAAAGTGCCTCCTTTGTGTGTGTGTGTTCCGTTCTCTCCGCGGCCCTTGTGCAGCGCTTTGTGACCCTCGGGTGAAAGGCGTTCTATAAAATGCTAATATTATATTATTATTATTACATTGGTGTATAAAAGGATGTGGGCAGCTGTGCTAGAAACCCAGTGACCCGAGTTCGATTCGCGCTCACGGCCAAAACCGAGGACGATTTTCTAAACCGGTCCAGGGCCTCCGCTCGGTTGACAGCCTCAAATGAGTACCTGGCGCGGTGTGTACACATCGCGCCACTAGGGAGACAAAGGCGACCAACTGCTAGACACCCAAACACAGACTGAGACCCAGACAATAACACATTCCGCTGCCTTGCCGCCGCGCGGCTAGCCGATGTTATCGTACCCCAGCTGGAGCGGTCGTATTTAGACTTTACAACCAACCGCCGGGACTCGAAAATACTATAATAGGGTTACTGGGACGGCCGTCGTAAGTCCGGGTGGTCGTAAGTCGCATACGTCCTAAGTCGAGGAGAGACTGTACACAGCACAGCCATGCAAGGTGGTGAATCTTTCGAGATGACAACCTCGGTGGAGGAGAGGGAGGGGGGGTGTGCGGTCCTAGAACGTGATTGAGGTTACAATAGGGTCGTCTTAATAAAGGGAGGGTTCACTCAGGGTCACGACCTCACGGGCAGTGCTGCGCCCGAGGATTATTGCTCGGCTGCCAGTAAACAAGAACAGAAGGGCCTTCCCCGCCGAATCCGTGTGGCACGGCAACATACGCAGGCATTAAAACCGAGTACGCAAATGGGAACTCTTTTTTCGCGTCTTCGGGGAGCACTGAGAAAGCACCATTAATTAGAGCCCGTGAACCATCCTCTCCCGGTTGCATTACGAGTTTGTGCTGGCAGCGGCATCGAGCGCATGGCGAATGCGTTACTCGTGCGCCCGAGGCCTCGAATGGGCCCACAGCCTTAATGGTAGTGCATAGCCCGATTGCGCGGCGCGGGGAAGTGAATCCCAGTTACTTACACGTGTCGCGCGCGCGAGAGAACGGCGGTGCCAAGATGCCCCCTGTGACGCCGCTCGGTAATGCCCCCCATTCCTCTCCGCGGTGCCAACCTTTATTAGTCGTCGCGGTTGCCAAGCTGTTCTCGACACAAGCAAGTGCCGTCCCCCTTGCACCTGCACGGGGTTGTGACCCAGGACTCGCCGCGTCCAGACAAAAAACAAAAATATGTTGCTGATTTTCCGTTCTCTGTAGTTGTTCGCGTGCCGTTCTCTCCGCAGCCCTGGGCAGCACTTTGTGACCCTCGGGTGAAAGGCGCTCTATAAATGATATAATTATTATTCCCTCGCGACACCGCCGGCATGCGTGTTTGATTTAACTTTCGGACTGACTGGTTTTTACTTTTTGGGGGCACCGTGTAAATTTCACATTTTTAATATCACTTTTTGTCCTCTCTCTCTCTCGCTCCCTCTCCCACGTAAGCTCAATGTCCTGCTGAAGTGCAAAAAGTCCTTCATTTGAGAATACATTGTCTGTCCAGTACCACCACTTGAACACATTATTTGCAACGTTTCAGCGTTTAATATTCAGGGATGTCCTTATAACTTATTGTGTTTTCCCTTTATGGTAATAATTGCATACATTGTACGGATGTAGGTTTTCGCGGCTCGATTCGTGATGGTTGCTCTTCAGAGCTGTTCTTTCGGGATAGCCGTGTCGAGGGAGAGAGAGGCAGATCGCTCGAAACGGCTATCCCGAAAGAACAGCTCTGAAGAGCAACCGTCAGTACTATAAGTGTTATTTTTTTTAGTTGTGGGAGGAAACAGGAGAACACGGAGGAAATCCACTTAGCAACAGGGGGAGAACACACAAACTCCAGACAGAAAGGCGCCCGAGGCGGGAATCGATCCTCCTCGGGGCAAGACAATTCTTTCTGTGAGGCGCAGCTGTTACCGCTGGGCCACCCTGCCAACTGGTGCTTGCTGTGAGGTCATCGACAACGTTACGAAGTCACTCACCACGACCAGGGCTTCCCTTGCACACGGAACCACGTGCGGGCGTGGCCAGATTCGCTCTGTGGGCACGCCACGCGCTTACTGAAGGGTGAAACATTGCCGCAATTATGCAACCCGCCATAAAGCCGCAGCAGGAGGCACTTAACCCTCTCGCCACCGGCTTCCCGAACACACAAATACAACTTAATTATGACAGTGACAGATTGCTCCCGGTTTCCAACCCCCCCCTCCCAGCAGCAGTGGACGCACCCGGGCTGAGAGCGTCTCAGACTTTGGGAAACGCGCGGTCGAGTCGGGCGCCGCTGCCGAGCTAACGCTGTCGATTTACGCCGGACCCAAAGGAACCCTCCGCCAGCGTAGAGGGAGGGTAACGTCACTGCGTAGGCAATGAGGTTAATTTGTTTTACTGTCAGCAATTAGGAAGCTGCATGCAGAGAGGCGGGGAATGCCGCCGGCATGGGAAGCGTTGGGAAGGCCGAGGATGTGCTGTTATTGTGAAGCAGACCGCGGCTCCAAATGCAGACAACAAGGGGCACTCTGGCCCTTGGGTCGGCGGACATTTGAAACACTCAGCGTTAGCTTTGCCCACCGCGAACACTTCGATACATTGCTGTAGTGGCACACGCACGCACGCACACGCGTAACACAAAAAACAGACCCCCCCCTGTCCAGTCTACGCAGAGGGCGAGTGCTGTCAGCGAGCACCTATTAAGGCAGGACTGCTGCACCACACGATAATGTAGGGTGGCCAGCACCACGCCCGGCTACTTTCGTCTCCCAATTACGTTCACACACCACACCAGATACAAATGTAACACTGATTCGACCAAGGAGGGCCCATCACTGATTCTGATACAATTCACCGTGGATGTTAGTTGTGGCTGGGAATCGAACCCAGGTCGCTGGGTGCGCAGCACGGTGCGCTTACTGCTGCACCACCGCTCCCCGCGCACACACACACACATCAAAGGAGGAAAAGTGTACGGGTACAAACACTCAGTCGTCGGAAACCCCAGATTTAAAGTGCTGCGAGAGAGGTATCGCTTTGGCTGCTTGCCTGGCGTTAATATTTCTTAAGCACATACACTGGCAAAGGGATGCGTGGTTCACATGAAAGTGAGTGCGCCAAACACAGGCGCCTTTGAAGGCATCGGGGTGAAACGAGTGCGAAACAGAGCCTGGTCCAAAGGTAAGGGCATTCGAGTTTAAGTACAAACATTCTTGACTTTCAACCATAATCCCAGTACCCTGGCACCAGCACAAAAGCGCAGCACACACCGACCGAAGCGCTAGCCGTGTACTTTGTCGCGCGCTTTCTGGCTGTTAGAAAATAATATATACCCAAATCCGGCGCAATATTTTTTTGAGCGTGTAAGCCACTCTGTCCTTTATGTTATGCGAGATATGATTTCCAAAATAGCTCCTTTTTTTTTAATCCGTCCGCAGCAGTTGACCTTTTGACAGTGCTAAACGAGAGCTGGAGCACTCAAGCGAGCCACTCGCTCTCGGAGTGTTTCGAGTGATTAGATAAACACGCTCACACGCGGCGGGATTTGATGCGCATTATCGCCCGGTCTCAAACTCCACGTGGAACTCGATATGCGGAGAGGCAACTGCTCGGAGAGGCTGCTCGGACTGAGATGTCACGGCTACGGCAGCGAGTCGACTGAAGGACCTCAAGCCAAAGAATCGGCCTTGAATTGGGCGCCCTTGGGTTGCCACCTTCCAGGTATAAAAATCGGGACAAATCTAAGTGCAAGGAGGAAGTCGGGGTGTCGTTCCACATTATTTCGGTTGCTCCTATTGGCTGTTCTGAAGAGGATCTCTCCAATCAGCTGTGGGCTGTTCTCTCGGCTCCGAGCTGAGCGCATCATCGCCATCTATCGGTCCTGGCCTAGACAGCCACGGGTCGTCGTAAAGGCCAGGTCAGTTTAAAGAGTGGCCGCTCTGGGGCGGTGCTTGTGAGAAACAAACATGGCCTCGAGACTCATAGAGAGACATGGAGAGACATAGAGACTCATAGAGAGACATGGAGAGACATAGAGATACACAGAGAGACATGGAGAGACATAGAGATACACAGAGACTTGTAGGCATCTAGCAGTGCTTGTGAGAAACAAACCCGGCCTAGGTGGCTGGAGACCGTCGTTAAGGCGGGTAATATGAATGATAAGAAGAGGAAAAATTGCTCACTAAACCAGAAGAGGGGAGAGCGACGTGCTCACGCGGTGTCTTGAACAATTAACAAAAACACAACTTTTCCTGTTCATTAAAGATGCACAGATTCCCGTGAGAACCACCTATGAAAGGGGACGACCCTATTAGGTGGTAACCCCACTTGCGACGGACACTTGCTCAGTCTTCTTCTTTGCGATTCTTCGAAGCACGATGGTCAGCTTCTGGACATCGTTGTCTTCCAGCTCGGCCTCGAAGTGTTTGGAATCATGGCTCCGATTTATAAATTAGCCACGTTCGCACCTCACACAACGTCTTGCGGGCATTCCGATGTCAACATGTAAACAAAATAAATTTAAATGCAAAATAACTTATTTTTTTTTACAGAACGTCAACCGTCAAACGGAAACGTGGGGTTTTTTTAGCCAAACACGCGTATGGATAAACGGAATGCAAATCAAACATCGAGACGGCTTTAAAACCCCGCTGCTAATGATGTTGCTGCCGCGTGCGTACACCGGCTGGGACGTAAGTAAGTTGTAAGGAAAAAAAAGCAGATAGAGAATCGCAGGCACTCTGCTCTCTCGTGCGGACGAGCGTTCCGACAAACGAGGTCTCCTGCCACTCACAGAGGCACCCATGCGTCCTCGCCGTAGCCCAACTAATCCCAGCAGTGTGCCCGTGTGCCGCTCAGTGGGATAAAATAAAAAAAATCCACACGACGCGTCTCAAGCCCACGAGTGAAACGCAGAGTCTCCGCGATCCAAACAAATTGTTGCTGAGGAACGGGATGTTTGGTGCACCCACCTTAAAGACCTGTCGCCGTGACCCTCACCAGGCCAAGCAGTTTAGAAAATGGATGGACTAATAGATAACTTAACTGGAGGAATGACCAGTTACGTGGATTTGAATTGGTTGCGTTCTTCTTGTGAGTTGTTATCTGTCTGTGCCAAATCTGGTGGCACTGGGCCCACTCAGTTGTTTTTTTGTTGTTGTGGGCTTTTGGTGCCTTGATAGATGATGCCACGAAGCAAGTTATTAGAAACGCAATTAAAATGCGAGTATACAAATTATTCGGCTTATCAACCACATATCAGATAAACCTGTTACCTTAATGCAGAGAGATGGTGCTTAGAATGAATTTAGCTCTCCGCGTGTTGTTTCTCATATTTCACCCGACATTCACGCATTGTGCACAGCGGCGTATTTACGGAAAATAGCGCCTATGGCAAGCATTGAAACTGCGCCCCTGTCCAAAACATCTGACACCCATCTTTTAGATAAATTTACCATAATATCAGCTAAAAAAATACAAGTGGTTAAACAATCTAGCACGTGAAATCACAACGTTTCAAGGTAGAAGCGTTCACGTCGCGATCCCTGTCAGGTAATACTTGGTATTGCCTGCGAATTCTACCAGACACTTCGAGGCCGAGCTGAAAGACAACGATGTCCAGAGGCTGACCATCGTGCTTCGAAGAATCGCAAAGAAGAAGAAGCGTCATCACAAGCAGTAGCCATGATCGATCCACCGCTAGATCAAGTCCTCCAAAGGCAGCGACTACAAGACTCGGCTACGCGACTATCGCACGGCGCTAGTTGCCTCTAAGCCACCAATGTGCCAGACACTCTTATAGTTAGTTAACTATTTTCCCCTTTCTATCTTCTTTCAATTCATATGACCTTGAGTACCCTAAACTGCCTATTTTAAGCAGTGGCCTGGATGCCCGAGCTGATTTACGGGACATTAAAGCGACCAAAGAGCCCATTTCGTGAGGAGCGTTCGCACCGGGATGATGCATTATTCACCAACAAGGGCTCCCCTCGGGCACCCGCGTCGGACTGGCTGCCTCCTCGCACCGTACACTGCCCCCTGCTGCACAGGCCGCAGGCTTCACCCTGCTGCACTCCCAGCTGCCCCCCACCGCACCCACCGCCTAGAATCCTAGATAGATGTTTACAATTACAGCAGACGTAGCGCTACCGCCTCACAGCAAGAAGGCCCCGGATTCGAATCCCAGCTCGGGTGCATTTCTATATGGAGTTAGCATGTTACGTAAAATATGCAAGGTTGTAGCTTTTGTTGGCAATGAGAGAAGTGTTAAGATCTTAAAAGACCAAATGGATACCTTTTATGGAAAAGGTTTCAAGTTTGCAAGCAGCCACAGATGCTTGTGGCAACAATATGCAAACTAATGC
>JAZEWU010000033.1:2388539-2423047 GCA_036362915.1 Geotria australis | reverse complement strand
GTTTAGATGAGCGCACCTGGACGAGCGAGACGGATGGCCGCGGCGTGCGGCCGCGAAGAATGTTAACAGCCCGGGGAGGACTCCATCCAACGGTGGATAGATCACGGATGATGATATGATGCGGGTGGGTGATGATACTACACAGAATGCAACTCGTGTACGTTGACTGAGCATACAATCGCGATTGCAAACTGCAGGAAGCATTTGTCAAGACTGTCCTGCAATATTCCCCGTGTCTTTGATATTGTTGACATGCCGTTCTCTCCACAGCCCTGTTCAGCGCTTTGTGACCCTCGGGTAAAAGGCACTTTATTAATGCTATTACTACTATTACTATTATAGAGAGAAGTAAGGATGTTGAGAATTGCTCTCGATAGCTGTCCTTTCGGGATAGCCGTGTGGAGTGCTCCCCCTCTCTCCTTCGCGACGTTTCGCCTTCGCGATGTTCCGAGCACTCGACACGGCTATCCCAAAATAACAGCTACGGAGAGGAGTTCTCATACCTCGAGCCGTGACAAACCTACATCAGTGTAAGACGCTTGTCCATCGTTTCAACTGCCGCGCCGGGAGATAGCATCAGTGACCATTGGATTACAATTCCAGTGCACTAACCATTACGAATACGAGTAATACGATTTGTAACACTTGGTCATGGACGAGACACGGATAGGAGGGAGTCGTGGCAGGGAAACCGCAGAAGCGGAAGAGTCAGCCAGGCGGTCATCCAGCGCCAACCCGCCAGCAACATAGATTATTATGTTTTCGGCCAGTTAATTACTGCGTATTTTTTTTGTTATGAGATGAAACCGGAGAACCAGACGAAACCCACGCAAAACGGCGGGAGAACACACAAACTCCACACAGAAAGGCGCCCGAGGCGGGAATCGAACTGCCTCGGGCAGGACTTTCTTGTCTGTGAGGAGGCGCGGATGTTACCACTGTGCCACCCCATGACAGCATCCCAAAGTAATCCAATTCTCGGCTTAATGTCTCATTCCTATTCTAATTCGTTGTGAATTTTAATGTGCAATCTCACCTCGGTGTTTTATACGTATATCGCTACCGTCGTTGTTCAGATTAGTGTTATTGATGCTTTGTTTTTCCCCGCACGATATCTGGACACCAGACTTGTGATTTAGCCCGCCTCGACAAATAGAGCCATGTCTCACGTCGTCTTAACCGCTAGTTTTCCATCTCCGCGAATAATAAAACTTTACTACTTATCCTTCCTCTCTTTGGCTGCTTTGAATAAAACGACCGGAGTGCAATCTCTACGTTTAGTTTGTCATTTTACAGCGAGAGCATTTGACGGGATAGATTCGTTAAGTGTGCCGCACGCCAGCGATGGGCGGGCATGGTGGCGCGGTGGTAACATCTGTGCCTCACAGAAAGTCCGACCCGGTTCGATTCCCGCCTCGGGCGCCATTCTGTGTGGAGTTTTTGTGTTCTGCCCCTGTTCTGTGTGGGTTTCCTCCGGGTTCCCCTTCGAGTCATTAAACCTCTCAAAGCCTGAAGATGCCTCCAACGAAGGAGGCGAAACGTCACGATGGGGAAGAGGATCATCGCTCGCCACGGTTATCCCGAAGGAGCGGCTCTTAAGAGCAGTTATTAATACAATGAAACTCAGTGTCTTTATGAAGGGAGGCTCGTTCATTCACACAATTTACGGTTTCAGTTCAGTCACCTGGTAATTGCTTCATATTTATTCTGAGCAATTATTATGAGCATGCTGTGTTGCCTGCTTAAGTATTCGCTTGTCTTATCCAGCCCTCTCTCCAAGGGGAAACCTGTGACTTAAGTAACCTTTCACCTCGTTATACGTAAACACCGCTCTTCCTCAGTCGCTAATTAACGTCGCGCGAGATATATTTAAACTTTAATTATTGTGCTGAAAGTGTTTTGACAATGATTCTGTTATTCATGATAGCGATTTCCAATTTTCCACTGTGGTGTCACGAACATTTACCCAATTAGTTAAACAGAATTGTGTTTTCCGGCGACTTTTAACAGTTGGCTCTAAACACGTTGCCATACGTAACGATATTGAAAATCGTTACGTATGGCAAATCCATTAGGAGCCGAATGCAGCTTGTTGACAAACAGAAGCCCTCTTCTGTTTTGCGTCGTGTTTTAAGTGAACGCCCATCCATCCATTGTCAGAAACCGCTTAATCCTGTACAGGGTGGCGGTGAGCCGGAGCCTATCCCGGCTGACACAGGGCGCAAGGCAAGGCTATACCCATGATGGGACGCCAATCCATTGCAGGGCCACGGGGACAATTTAGTCAGCAGGCCACAATTGGAAATGTCTCTCCAAAGCGGTTCTTTTGGGATAACAATGTCACTGAGCGCTCCCCCTCTCTCCTTCACAACGATTTGCCTCCCACGTTAGAGGCATCCTCAGGCGTCCTGAGACTGAAAGAGGGGTAGCGCTCGACACGGCTATCCCGAAAGAACACTGAGCGAAAACGAGTCCCTCAACAGTCCCAGAACGCCTACGGATGCAAATTAGGATCACGGATTAACTGATAATATTCCAATAACTTTTAAGAGCACATCTATAGGTACAACTATTTATTCATAATGAACATGTCGCTCTGGATAAGGGCGTCTGCTAAATGGTAAATGCTTATTCCCATACATCGATCCGTGAAAACCTACATCGGTACACTGTGTGTACAATTGTGTACAAATTACTTGGTGCGGTGCCCCTTTTATCAGACCTGCAGCATCGCCTTTGACCCTGAGCAGGCGGTTTCAAGCTTCTTAATTAACCCGGCTTCGTTATATGGAGGAAACAAGCAGGACAGCCACACACTTTGTGAGCGTGGAGCCAGCCAACGAGAAAAAAAACACCAGTGTGTTTGATCAATCACACAAGAAGGGTGGGCGGCACGGTGGCGCAGTGATTAGCGCTGCCGCCTCACAGCAAGAACGTCCCGGTTCGAATCCCGGCTCGGGTGCCTTTCTGTGTGGAGTTTGCACGTTCTCTCCCCGTGTCCGCGTGGGTTTTCACCGGGCACTCCGGTTTCCTCCCACAGTCCAAAGACATGCTGCTGGATAGGTTAATTGGCCTGCTATCTAAGTTACCCCCGGTGCCCTGTTATGGACGGGCGATCCTTCCTGGGTATAGCCCTGCCTTGCGCCCTGTGTCTGCCGGGATAGGCTCCGGCTCACCGCGACCCTGTGAAGGATTAAGCCGCCATGTGGCGTGCCGCTTTCCTGACGCCCCCACAATCCTGCAAGTCACTGACCGCCGCAGTGCATTATGCTAATTAAATGTTAATTGGAAAGCTATTTTCTACCCAATTGCTTATCACTGATTAATTGCCTTTTGCGTAGTGATGTATACGGCAGTGGAGTAACGATGATTATAACTCAGCCTGCCTGGCCGCGCGGCGTGTCCACAATCCCATCCGTCTGTTTATGGGCAGCCGGGATGCAGGGATCCCTCTGCGAGCGGGCGATGTGTAACGGATCAATCGACTCATCGATCAACACGAAGCTCGCGACGAGAAGCGACCCCGATCGGTGAAAATGATGAACAATAACGCACTGAGCACGGTGGCTCGGTGAGTATCGCTGCCGCCGCACGGCAAACAGGCTCTTGGTTGGACACCCGGCTCGGGTGCCATTCTGCGTGGAGTTTGCATCTTCTGCCCGTGCGCGCGTGGGTTTACGCCCGGACTGGCTTCCCATCCTGGGTATATGGCCTGCCTTGCGCCCTGTGTCTGCCGGGATAGGCTCCGGCCCCTAGCGACCCTGTAGAGGATAACGCGGGGTCCTGCTAATGACGGTAAGCCACACGCAGTCTAACGACTTTGAGGGTTAAAATAAAGCGCTCGCTCCCCACGGACAAGTCGTCACACGAGGCGCTGGCGAGCGGCGCACGCACTCCGATTGGAGGGCCCGCGAGACACTTCAACTCAGTTTGGTGGCAACATTGATTTGGTGTGAAGTGCGAGAAACGAGAGATGTAAAATGCGCAAGTCGCTCGGAGAGCTATTAGAGAACACAAGGATGGTTCGTGTGGGATAGATGAGCTGGCGAGAAGGGGTCCACAAGGCTCGCAAGTGGGATAAAGGGGCTCGAGAGAGTTCCTTTTAAGAGTGTGTCCGCGACTGTATGTGATCGTTACAGCAAATACAATCTACACGTAACAGGGCCAGGCATGCGGCAGGTCACCGACGATTTACTGGGCTCTCATTGGGCTTTGTGACATCACAACCAGCCTACTGGATGGTGTACAGAGTATATTGTGATGGTTGCTCTTCGGAGCTGTAAGATAGCAGTGTCGAGTGATCTCCCTCTCTCCCGTACGACGTTTCGCCTCCCACGTTGGAAGCGTCATCAGGCGTCATCCTTCGTGAGGGAGACAGGGAGATCGCTCGACACGGCTATCGCGAAAGAACAGCTCTGAAGAGCAGCCATAATGAATCGAGCCGTACAATGGCGTGTCTGTCTATGTGTTATGAAAAAAGGTTATTGCCCCAAACGTCACCTATCATCAACGTTTCTTTTCTATGCCGGGGGTGTTGTTGACGAATGTATTGGGAACATTAATTGAATCATAAGAGGGTGCGGAGGGGGGGTGGGATGGAGGGAGGGCGGTGAGGGGGGTGAATCATCAGAGACTCTTTGTGGTCAATTATATTCTGAGGGAATTACCGCGCGGGATACAGAACGTGGTAATGATGAAATGTAACAACGGGCCTTGATGAAGGCTTTTTGTACCGGGTGGTGCAGATGTCTCCTTCCCCCCCTCCCTCTCTGTATAATTGACCCTAACATTTTTTTCCTTTTACTCATTTTTTTTTTTTAAGTAACTCTTCCATCCATCCATGTTCAGAAACCGCTTAATCCTGTACACGGTCGCGGTGAGCCGGAGCCTATCCCGGCAGACACAGGGCGCAAGGGAGGGGAACACCGAGGATCGGACGCCAGTCTATCGCAGGGCGCCTGGGGAAATTTAGTCAGTACGCCAATTAACCTGGCAGCATGTCTTTGGACGGTGGGAGGAAACCGGAGTGCCCGGCGAAAACCCACGCGGACACGGGGAGAATATGCAAACTCCACACAGAAAGGCCCCCGAGCCGAGATTCGAACCCGGGACCTTCTTACTGTGAGGCGCCAGCGCTACCCACTACGCCACTTAAGTAACTCTTACTTATTCATAAGCGAAAGATGTGCGCCCTAGGTTTATTGGCCTGACGAAATTGAACCAGCGTCCAATGTCGGGTATAGGCCAAGACATCTGCTTACCCCTCCCCCCGTTGGACAACTGCTAAAAAAAATTGCTACACAGCTCAACGGTTTCTCCCAGCTTGAATACAAACTGACTGACTTCACATGACTGATACGAGCTCATATCCTACTGAAGAACGGCTTGTAGCAATGAGCGTATAGGCTCGTCAAAGATCACAAAGCAGAACAAAAAGGACTATGAGATTCTAGTCTCAAGACATCTGGACTACCCTGTAGTATCCATATGTTCTCACAAAGCATGTTGCCACGATACGGATAAGGCTCGTTTCATCGCCTTGTCTAATGCGGCCGCTACGCTGTTGTAATTCCGCGAGCATGCAATTGGCCCTCGCACAGAGATCAGAGCAAAATAATATAAATGAGACTCTCCGCGAGAATTGTGGAAACACGCAACCTCGGAGTCAACAGTTTGTCAAGTTTAATATATTTTACCATGATATTGCACGCCACGACAGACGTGGGCCATTGTTAATGGATGACCGTTAATTGAACAGTTTTCGTTGGTGAAGCAATTTCGTAAAAGTATGACAGTGCCGCGTGTTACGCTTCTGCGGTATAACGCTCAGCGCAAAGTACTTGCAAAGCCGAGGGCGCCGGTTTAATCTGCCAGTCAAAACAATGGAAAAGTCGGTTGCTCTTCAGAGCTGTTCTTTCGCGATAGCCGTGTCGAGCCCAATTATGCTTCCAACGTGGGAGGCGGAACGTCGCGAAAGAGAGAGGGAGACCGCTCGACACGTCTATCCCGAAAGAATAGCTCTGAAGAGCAACCATCATAAATGGAGCCGTGTAATGGTAAGATTTCTATAATGCTCCCGTCTCTGTTCACACCCGGCCGGCAGCCTTCTTCTTGTTTGCGATTCTTGGAAGCACGATGGTCAGCCTTTGAACTAATACAGGTCAGTAGTGTGTGTCTGCTGTGTTGTTACATGTGGGTGTGTAAATGTGCCCATCGTGGTAATTTCGCTCGCAGAATTTGTGTCCAGCGTTGCTCTGGACCGGCAACACTCCCCGTGTCTTGATAACCCATGTATATAGAATTATCAGCGTGCAGTGTTTCAACATGTGCTAATATCTGGTTTGTGACTCTCAAGCATAACTTGCGCATTCGTCAGAAGATGTGACATAATTATCAAGCACGGTGCTTTTTAATAATAACATCTGCTAATAAATTATCTGCGGCCGTGCCTTTTGTTTAATTCAGATTTAATTTGTTCTTCTTGAGCCCTAATCAGCTGTTCAGCAACCAGCCCGCGAAATGTATGTCGTTGTGAGTAATGTTTCCACCGAGAAACCAATCGCCTGTCTTTAATGAAAAAAGGGATCAGTTGAATACAATTTAATTGCAATTCAAATATAATTCTCATTTTGTTGGGGGGGGGGTTACATCATTAATTCCTCATGGTTGTGTTTATACGTACATTACATTCGAGACAAAGTAAAAAACAAAGAGACCCCGTGTCTAACCGTACGGAGACTTTTGGGCCAAGTGCTGTCAGCGAGAAGTTATGAAGGGCAGCTCGGCACACGCGGGGTGGTGTGGAATAGTCTGTACCCCGGCTCTCTTTATCCTGTGGTGGACTGGAGTTCCATCATTGGTGTAGCCCTGCCTTGCACCATGTGTCTGCCCGGATAGGTTCCGGCTCACCGCAACCCGATACAGGCTTCAGCGGTTTCTGACAATGGATGGATGGAAGGCTCTCTTGATTTCTCGAGTGCTGATGTTTATACGTAAAAGGGAGGTAACTCGCTTTTAAGTCTGAGTTGATCTGGGAGATGCTCAACGCTAGAGTTGTCACCTAGGAGGTACAACAATCGGAACATATCGTGGGCATAAACAGAATAAGAGAGAGGACTGTACATCCATCCATCCATCCATTTTCTAAACCGCTTGTCCTGGTGAGGGTCGCGGCGATGATTGTACGTGTAAATGGCAAAAACCCTTCAATCGTCTAATAATGCCAACACTCATTAAAAAAAACACAATTGACAAAACATCGCGGTATAGAACGCGCTTGGAAAAAAAAGTTTTAAAAAATCATTGAAACCGCCCTTGTAGAGAGAAGGCGCACGCATTTGGTTTCAGTTTGACCTTAGCCACCGTGAAGTTTCGGCACCAAAACACAACTTGCAATACATTCAAACGGAGTTGTGTAATAAGGATCCGGGAAGGTGACACCGTGTCCTGTTCCACTCTCCCCGAAGTCCAATTTTGCTGGCCCATTATGTTCGGTAAAATGTTCCTGAAAATGAGTGCAATTTAACAACGAAACAACATCATTACCTCGGTTGTTACGGGGGCATTTCCACTGGACAAATAAACCCGCTGATGTGCCCTAAATAGCGATAATTTAAATGCACCCCACTACCGGCCGTCGCTTAGCAAAACCGATGCTATTTTTGGAGCAATTTCACATTTTCTACGTGTTACTCCTCGAACCGTCACAAACATTTGGGAGGAGCCGACAAAACGGATGGTCGAACCCGTGCTCATTCGCCCCAGGGCTGCCTCTCACCCACAGGTCTCCTTTGCCTTTTATTCACGACTCGGCTTGGATATTCACCCGGACACCCACCATGAACAATTGGCCCGTCAATCTGCCCCCATTATGACTCGGGTTAGCTCAACCTCAATGCTCGTGAGATTATATATTTTTTGTACCATTCTCGCCCGACACCACCTTATCTGCGCGCTCGGAGCTACGTGAAAGCAAATCAGGTGCAAACACCACATTCTAGGGCAGGTCTTTTCAGCAGCCGTATTGTCGCTCGTTCTCTGAACTCTATCAAGCACCTGAGACCAGTAGAATGGCTGTAATCAGCCGCCGTGTGTGTTTCTCTGCATAGGATCTCCTTTAAGGTCAAACTATAACAAGGAATTTGATTTCGCCTCGTGTTACAGCAGAAGAGAGCGTGCAATTAGTGTCAACAATCGCACGTTTTTTTTATTTAAATAATGGAACGATGCATTTAAATGTAAACGTGAGGTTTTTTTGCGTCTTAACCTAACATGTTATTCTCGTGAAATTTTGCACCCGTTTTTTAGCGTACAATGGTGCGGCGCGCAGTGAGCAGCGATGTCCCCTCACAGCAACACAACCTTGGGTTTGAATCCCGGCTCGGGTGCATTTCTGTGTCGAGTTTGCATGTCCTTCCCGTGTCCATGTGGATTTGGTTTCCCCCCCACAGTCCAAAGACACGCTGATGTTGCTCCTGCCCTGCGATGGACTGGCGTCCTATCCTCGGTATAGCCCTGCATCGCGCCCGGTGTGTATTTGCCGACTCAGGGCGCAAGGCCGGTGTCGGATTTCTTGCCAATGGCAGGAAACGCACAACAAATAACACACTCAAAAGTTGGGTATTTAGTCTCTTTACAGGATTCATATCTCACACCGCTTTCTCTCTGATCATTGGACGTGCCGCTGCCAAACACCTAACGGGAGGCGTGATAAGAGTACCAGCCGCAGTCACGTCCCTACTTCCCTGGCCCTTTACCGCTCGGCTAATTAGTTTTGCCCATGCAGAGATGATAAGTCGCAGGCAACTGTGTCACGAGCCGACTGTACATTATCTATGTGATAATCTTCCAGTCTCCGTGATCAATTAGTCATTACCGTCACAGCCACGTGCCAAACACGGGTGGGGGCCCTCCTCGCCCGTAGCACCCCTCCCCCCTCAACCCCTATCTGACAAGGTCTCTACCACATACAAAATGTATGAAAATTAACAAATATGCGAATGGAATTGGGCGATTAGTTAACCCACGTGTGAACATTTATTAATAACAATAATAATAATAGCATTTATAGAGCGTCTTTCAACCAAGGGTCACAAAGCGCTGCACAGGGCTGCGGAGAGAACGGCACGCCAACAACGGTAGAGAACGGAAAATCAGCAACATTTTACTGGCGCGTTGGTGTTTAGGGGATGTCGGTCCAGAGTTGGCGCGTATTGAACCAGTTCTGCTGAAATGAGGCACTCCCAAAAGGCCGTGTGGCTGATGGGATGTGTAAAATATACCGGGTTCGTTTAAGCGGTGGGACAGATATGTGCCGACACTGTTAGAGGGTTGATGAGTTTGGTTGCTACTGCCATGCCATTTAGACAGAAGCTCAGCTATACTAAGCTAACGGCACTGAGATTAACAATAAATAAACTCCACTATCTGATTACCGATCAGGGTCACTGCTTTGAAGATTAACAACTGCATAACTTTACAATAACTTACCAATATTTAAAGCTGGGCGGCACGGTGGCGTAGTGGGTAGCGCTGCCGCCTCACAGTAAGAAGGTCCCAGGTTCGAATCTCGGCTCGGGGGCCTTTCTGTGTGGAGTTTGCATGTTCTCCCCGTGTCCGCGTGGGTTTTCGCCGGGCACTCCGGTTTCCTCCCACCGTCCAAAGACATGCTGCGAGGTTAAGTGGCGTACTGGCTAAATTTCCCCAGGCGCCTTGCGATGGACTAGCGTCCCATCCTCGGTGTTCCCCTGCCTTGCGCCCTGTGTCTGCCGGGATAGGCTCCGGTTCACTGCGACCCTGTTCATGATTAAGCGGTTTCAGAAAACGGATGGATGGATATTTAAAGCTATCAATTCCGACCGGTTTGCGAAATGCGCGGCGTCTGGGGCTGAGAGCTGTGAGAAGAACCCGGAATTAATTCGCTACAAGACACCAAAGTAAAGTGCAATGCAATGATGACAGAATACCAGAATATTGCACATTCACTTGTCATTAGCGATAGGATATATTTATACATGTATTATGCTTCGCGCGTGAATAAGATCTCGGAAATGTTAATGTGGCAATGTTACGTAAATCGTTTGATCGTTTTGATTTTTTGTCTCTCGAAAGCCCTGTCGTACGTCGGGTACTTAGAATCAAATACTGGCAGGTCTGGTGACTGTGACAAGGTCGATGAGACTCTTGGGTTCAAATCCAGAACCAATCCGCCTGCGGTTAAACCGGGTTGCAATGTGTAGATGCTGCGCGCGAATATATTACAATTTGGTTGTGCGCCACTTAGTTTCTTCAAATCGCAGCACCTAAGATTGAAATAAAACTATCGGTTCCAATGCCATTCAATGGACATCTCTACGTGGCAGATCGCTCTCCAACGAGCGCTTAGGCACAGGCTGCATCGAGTTCTGAGCAGACATGATTTCACCCGGTGACACGACGGCGCAAGCTCAGTCGGAATATCGCGGAAAAAGCATTTGTTCGTAAAAACAGCGGCACTGTCAACCGAGAATAAGCAATCGAATGACACAATCGCGGAGCAGCAGGGTTTGCAGAGTGAGCAATCACAACCGCGATTCCCTCGCTCACACACACACACAATAGCGTGACATCTGCCAGAAAGGTAACATGTCAAGACTATTGGACCTTTTTTTCCGTTGTACAAATAATGTAGAATATACGAGGTTTAACCCTTTCCGGCAATAAGAACAAGTGTTAAGATCTTTAAACACTAAATGGACACCTTTTTGCAATGGTTCCAGTTTGCAGCCACACATGCTTGTGTCAAAAACATGTAAATTAATGCTATGATAATGCATTGTCCTTCAAACTTATTGGCCGATCACCAGACCACTTCGAAGCCGAGCTGAAAGACAACGATGTCCAGAAGCTAGCCATCGTGCTTCGAAGAATCGCAAAGAAGAAGAAGACCAGACAGCTTTTTCAGTAGCCCAGTCTGTGATAGCCAATTGTTGAATGGCCGCTCTGGGGCTTGACACTGCTCCCTGGCGAAGGTGTAAAGGTGACGTAGCGTATAAATCCAAACCCAGCTCACCTCAAGTCGCTAAAAGTATCCGGTCTGCTGTCCTGGCAAAGGTGGTTCGATCCAACGTCACGACAGCCGAGACCGATGTCGCTTCTCTCAAGAGGAGCTGTTTTTTGTTTACATCGGTTATTTCGCAAGTTTGTTGCATCCGCAGGAACCCCCGCTTCCAGAGCGTGCAAGGGGATATTTTCTGCTGGAATAGTAAACATCTAAGAGCTGCTCTTTTTGAGATAGCCGTGTCGAGCGTTCCCTCCTCTCCGCTCGACACGGCCTATCCCGAGAGAGCAGCTCTTGCGAGCGGTTCACGCAACTGGAGCCGTGACAACCCGCCGCATCGACACGCGGCGTCCCGTTCCCCTCCGCCACGGAGTGAGTCACGGTGGCGGCACGGCCGGCTCCTCATCTGGCGGATTAATTTCTGGGGGTCACGGCCTACACGGAGAGCGGGTATCGCCACATCTCCCCGGGCAGACCACGGCGCCACTGACGCAGCGCACGGCTAAGCCGCTACAACGTGTGATCATCGCGCTATCGGGAAGCAGGCCAGTACCCGTCACTCGGGCCGTGTCATCCTATCAATGGGATTGAGGAAGAGAGGGCCAGAGGGTGCCCCGCGCTCGTGCAATCAGCGCAGCGGCATCGCACCGAGGAGCCATTCGCTTCTCACGGGCGCCCGTTTACGGCAATCGGCAATCACTTGACGAGCGGCGGAGGCGCGACACCGTGTTGGCGCCGGGATGTCTCGCCGCCGATGGGAAATGCTGCGTATCGTGACAGCGGATTCCCATGTTCTCGTCCAGCGCAAGAGCCGCCGCTCCTACATCCCAGTACTCCACAGGGCCACTCACACCCAACCCCACCGCCTGCCGAAGCCACCCCCCAAGCAACAAACAAGCACCCCCATCACCAGCGCCGCCACTTCCCTACGCCCATACTCGCCACATGCCACCCCCCCCCCACACACAAAAAAAAATATATGAAGCACGTTAGCAGGAGTGACGACGAACTCAGAAATCTTAAGGCGCAACAACAAACAAAAAACGAACGTGTGATTTGTTGTTTGCAATTACAAACATATTTCACTGTCTCGATCCAACACGTTACATTCGTCATTTTTACTGCCAACATTAAAAGCACAAAGTTTTGCGGCCGTAACTTTCTTAAAGTTGGCAAAGTTGCATCGATTATCCCGGCTAAGCTTACAATGCGGCCACTGCCTCATCCGTGTAAGGCCGCTGCTGGATTAGGGCAGCGAGGCCCCATCCGGGGCTGTTAGGATCATTGTGAAATGAGAGGACTTTGGGAGAGTATCATCTCATCTCATTGTCAGAGACCGCGTAATCCTGTACAGGGTTGCGGTGCGCCGGAGCCTATCCCGGCAAACACAGGTCACAAGGCAGGGCTATACCCCGTGATGGGACGCCAGTCCATCACTGGTCATGGACGAGACACGGCTACGAATGCGAGAGGAAACCGCACTGCTTCCCATATATATATATTATGACGGTTATCGGCCAATTCATTAACGAGTTTTTCTTCAGTTGTGGGACGAAACCGGAGAACCCGGAGGAGAACTGTGAGAGAACAGCCAAACTTCACGCAGAAAGGCGCCCGAGGCGGGAATCGAAGCCCCCTCAGGCAGGACTTTCTGTCTGTGAGGAGGCGCGGATGTTACCACTGGGCCACCAGGCCTCCCAGGCGCTGGTGACCATTTACAAGGACACGAGAACCCGTGGAAATGAAAACGGAAGCAGCAGTTCAGCAGAGACACCCACCCCCCGCATCCCGCCCCCTCCATATATCTCTTTAATACTACTGGGACAAATTCTGTTAGCGAGCACATACAACAGTCGGTACGGCACACGAGGGGGTGCTGTGGCCAGCACCATGCCCGGCCGCCGCTGTCTCCCCAGTGGTGATGCCTGCATACCTCACCAGGCAGAGAGTACTCATTTAGGGTCGAGTCGACCCAGGATCGGTTCGGACGTTCGTGGCTGGTGTTGGCCCTGAGTGGTAATCGAACTCGGTGCATAGTTCTCTCAGCCGCTCGCATCCCACGTTTAAGATAACGGGGAAGTAACATTTCGCCTCCCCCCTCTTCCCCCACGTTCCCGGGCACCTCAGTCATTCCGAGCCAGTGAAGGCGCTCTCCAAATTTGATCAGGTGTTTGTTGTCGTTACGTTGCTTATGACTTACGCGGCCTCGTGCTGCGATGATCAAAGCATTGTACGGAGAAGCTCTTGCGGTGCCAACATTAAAGAAATATAACACACCAGCGGAGCCATCCTGAGAGGATTGGTCTTGCGTCTTGTTTGCAGGAGAGATGTTAACTATTATTATTACAACAAAAAATCCATCGACGTTTTAACGAGAGAAAAAACATTACACCGGAGAAATTGTCCATCCTTCCAAACAAGAGGGGAATACCACTCACACCCAATAAGCCACAGTTGAATTTGTATTTTTGTTACGTTCAGATTTCTATTCCAACCCGCTTTGCCGGCGAGTGAATAACGAGGCTGCGATTGTGTGCAAACAGTGCCACCTCGTTACCGCGACAGTGCAACGTCTGCACCGTGGGCGCCGCTAAGCCCTGCGCAATGAAGCGAGCGTCCGGTAATCTGTGATACGATGGCACATCGATCTCTTAATGCAACGATCATTGCCCTTATCAGAGCCGCTGATTGCTTGGCGATGATGACGCGCCGTTTAGCGATTCGCGTTGGCTCCCGCGCTCAGCGATGCGCGCGTTAAATCGCGCGTGCGGGATTTAAACATTCACGATTTACTCAAATTGGTCGTCCGTTTCACGCGTCAAAACAGAACTGGTGAAACTTGAAACAATGTACGCGAGCTTGTCGAAATTCTGAAAACAAAAATCTAAAGTTGATTCCGTGGAATCGTGACTCCACAGCGTGAAGATAGTTTGTTAGATGTTTACAAATATTTTTTTAATCTGCCCGAGGCGGTTCGATTTCTGCCTCGGGCACCTTTAAGTGTACAGTTGTGTGTTCTGCCCCCGTTCTGCGTGGGTTTTCTCCGGGTTATCCAGTTTCCTCCGCCAACTTAAAAAAAATATAGATGAATAAATTGCCAGGAGAGGGATGTCTGGTCCACCCTCCTTAAAGAACTGTCGCCGCGAGCCTCACCAGGACAAGCGGTTTAGAAATTGGATGGATGCATGGCATTAATTCCCCGTAACAGCATAATATATACGACGCAGTGTCTGGGAAATTGTTGGCGTCGGCTGGCTGCGTGGCTGCCTTCGCCCCATCTCTCTCTGCAGTTTCCTCGCGCCTCTGAATCGTTCTCACTTCCAATGCCCTCGACATTGAACAAATATGCGCGGCGCGTTCTAAATACCGTTGATTGTTATGAGTAGGAATCTTCATTGGATGAGGTTTGGTGAGTCTGGAAGGAGGCTTTGGGGGTGGAGGAGACCTATAGCAGCTTGCCGGCATCGCTCAGCAACCGACAAACCACTGGTGCATGTAATCTCCAGCATCGGCCTTGAGAAAGACGGAACAACTGCAATTTTCAGCTGGCAGCAAAGTCAAGGAAAGTGAAACTCAATTCTGACGCGAAGGATGATGTGAAAAAGCACATTAAAAAACGCTAAGGTAAAAATGTACGGATGTAGGTTTTCACGGCTTGATTCATAATGGTTGCTCTTCAGAGTTGTTCTTTCCGGATAGCCGTGTCATCAGCATCATCATGCTTCCAACGTGGGAGGCGAAACGTCGCAAGGGAGAGATGGAGATCGCTCGGCACGGCTATCCCGAAATAACAGCTCTGAAGAGCAACCCATCACGAATCAAGCCGTGAAAACCTTCATCAGTACAAAAGGCAAACATTTCATTAAAAAAATACCGCGTCTTAAATTATAAGCAAAATAAAGCACCTTTTCTATCCGAATCTCTTTTGTGGCCTACAGTAAAAACACAAAATAGCAGCTGCTGCCCATAATAAGGCCACGTGCAGAACATGCACAATAGTGGTCCGTCATTTTAATATGCAAAGCATGCTGCAATTCATGGAATGTTTTGTTGCTACAGACACCTTATCACGTGTATCTCATCAATGGTATAACTACACATACCCTCGTATTGTTTTATTAATGAGTAAAAATATAATGTTGCCTCCTCTCCATAGATTTCTATACGGCAAATTACAATCACAGATGCTCTAAAATGCGAATGTGTGGGTATTCCAACCGCTTCTAAGACACGTGTGTGGCCAACGTGAAAGAGTAGGCCAAAATACTTTATTGGGAGGCTCTCATATTTTGCCCTTTCACTCGCAGTGACTTGAGCACGAACTTGCATCGCTGCGCCTTTACCTCATCTCGACTGCTCATGACCAGCTAAACATAGAATCGGATATCTGCAACTAACTTGTTCTTTGCTCGATTGGTAAATCAGTTCGGCATAGTGTGAAGAGAGAGAATGAGAGAGCGAGTTATTGTATTCGTTGAGCACAGACTGCGTGCCTAAAAACGGCTCCTCTAATTGTCATGATAACCCATCCGGTAATTCCACCCCTTTGTCCATCCAACAAACCCGCCGAGTCATTCATCCGCGCGGCCTGTCGTTCACGCCTGTCGTTCACGCGTACAATCAGTCTTTGCCGCACATTTGTCCGTATACATGTCACACACACACCCACCCATCATCTGTCCACGCGTCTTACTTGACCAGCCACGCCTCCATCAATCCCATCACCCACCCAGCCCACCCAGCCATCTGTCTGCAGCAGTGATAACAATCCATCCTCTCGGCAGGCCGCTAAAACAATATTTCCAGGACCACTGGTGAAATGCGAGCTTCTTTCAAATTGGTTCCAGGGAGGGAGAGAGGGGGTGTGTGTGGTGGGGGGTATATGCCCTGGCTGCTTGAGCAGATGCTGAGTGTCCACATTGACTTACTCGATCGTGATGTACTAGCGGTGGGTAACGGTGTTTTTCCCAGCACTAACCAGGTTGGTGAAGTATGGTCAAATAATCCCAGGCGGCGTGGGGGAGGCCGTCATCCGGCAACAGACAACATGTCCGTGCCGGTTGATGAATGGCGGGGAGCATGGATGTGGGAACATATAGAGTACTGTACAACAACGCATTGTGCTGCACTGCACTCTGGTTACCGTGGGAGCGGTGGTGTTGCGGTTATCGCGCTGCGCAACGAACCAGGCGAAAACAGTTCGATACCCGCTCAAGGCCAACACCAGGGTAATAATTTTCTCAACCGGTCCTGGGCCTCCCCTAGGTCGACTCAGCCTCAAATGAGTACCTGGTGCGGTGGTGTGTAAACAGCGCCGCTAGGGAGACAAAAGCGGCTGGACGTGGTGGTAGCCACCCACCCCCATCGTGTGCCGTGCTGGCCTTCACTGGTGCTCGCTAACAGCGCTTGACCCTCGTCTGGTAAGGCTATACGGGCGATCTTTGTCTGCTTACCGTGAGGCGCCCACAACAGTCTCCAAGCCCTGTGTTACGTATGTCAGGTCTCCCATTCATACATTATCCACGCTCAAATCTGCTTAGCTGCTGACATCTGATAAGATCAGGCACATCGCTGGTGGATTGGTCGTCAGAACTAGGTTATAGATGTCAAATAAAGATTTTTTTTTCGTTGTATAAAAAATGCATGCAAGGGAAGGTCCAAACTGACAGGACATAAAATATTAACCATTAAAAAGATGTTAGGAAAACATGTCATTGTGGCAAAGGATTACCCGTGGCCCACGGGCTCAATAGCGAGATTACTCATCTAGCTATTGAGATGATTACTCACGATAGATTTGGTGTGGGGTAGATACAAACTAGATTACTCTTAGGCAATGATGTGACAGCAATGAATCACCTGTTATTATGCGCAGCCATTCGGATCATTTATAAAGTGGGCATTTAGAGAGAGAGGAAAAAAAACCCTGTCTTGTCTTCCTCGGAATTTCTGTGTGTGTATCCGTGCCGCAATTTGAGGACAACTATTCAAATTAACACCTTCAAATTACCCGGCCGCGCCGTTCATTGTACCGCTTAACCTATGCAGCAGCATGTCGTTGGACTGTGGGAGCAAACCGGAGTGCCCGGCGAAAACCCACGCGGACACGGGGAGAACATGCAAACTCCTCCGCGCAGAAAGGCACCCGAGTCGGGATTCGAAACCGGGCGTTTTTTAACTCTGAGGCGGTAGCGCTACTCACCGCGCCACCATGCCGCCCCACACTGAAGAAATCTCATCTCATTGTCAAAAACCGTTTAATTCTGTACATGATCGTGGTGAGCCGGAGCAGACACAGGGCGCAAGGCAGGGTTATACCCTTGATGGGACGCCAGTCCATCACAGGGCAGGCGGGGGCTTAAGAAATGCGATTGTGTATTCAGTCTAAGTACCAAACCACTACTGCTGCATGACGTTCTCCCAGTACACATTAGCTGACATCGTCCAGTGCAGATTAACCACGGTGACGACAGGAACCTTACGCTGGGCGCTAAATCCACGCCGAGGATAGGCCCCGAGTGCCCGGCCAGGCAGGGAACCCGATTGAATGGGGGCGAGAAACCGGAGGGCTTTTTAAACACCCGACTAATGTTCAGCAACAATGTGAAATAAATTGCAATGAATTGGCTTGGAACCCAGGTCCACTTTGAAAAATAGACTAACTCTCAAAGGGGTTTTCACGTGCTTGAATCGTGAAAGATCAGACGGAATTATTTTTGTTAATCAAACATTAATCTCTGATGTGAGCCAGTAAAAGTTATATAAAGCACACACATTCCAGGCAGAGCGTAATTAAGTTGCTAGAAATGTAATCATTTATATAATATTTCTTTTATTTTTCAATCTCCTGCTAGATGAGGGATTCCCAATGCTGTGCTGCTAATGGGAGTTTATTTGACCATGCGTCACCAAACTGGTCGGTGTGGGTCGACGGTTGGAGGCGTGTAGATATCCGAGCAGAGTGCAGTACAGCCTCTCATCTGACAAACTCAAACGCGCTGCTTAAATTATTAAACGGAAATAATTATGTTTTTTACGATCCATGCCGAGGTTGCAGGATGTTGAAATGTTACATTGGGGAATTTTACTCATCATCACGATCATCATCAGCCATGATCTCTCAGCCATGATCACTGCTGGAGTGCTGGGTGAAGGCTTCCCCATATCAGTCAGGTTGGGGTTTTTTTTAAGCTGGAAGGAATCGTTGAGCTATGTACCTCTTTTTAACAATTGTCCAGCGGGAGGAGTAAACAGACGGTAGGGCAATGCCCAGGATGGGACGCCAATTAAGCTAGGCATCAGCAACATGTCTTTGGATGGTGGGAGGAAATAGAAAGGCACCCGAGCTGGGAGTCGAACCTGGAACGTGCATATAGCTCCTGCACATCAGCTGATATCATTGCTGTATCTAGGCGGTGGATGTCCCCTCCGGAATATTCCACCCATTCCTCGGGATTCCATTTAAAGGTCCCAAAAATAGGCTCCATTGAGTTTTTTTTAGCTTAATGAGCCCTACCCCAGGGTGAACAAAAATAAACCAAACTAAACTGAAAATCCCCCGACTGTCTTTGCCACTTTTCCTTTCCCAGGCACAGACCGACTCAGTTGAGCATGTCTTTGGTACATTTGCTGCGGGGCATTATTATGGGATATGTACTTCGAGTTGTCAGTGTTTCTGTATGGGTGGAATGAATCACCATCCCACGGGGGTGATGCATTGTCACGAATCAGCTTGCAATTCACTTCATGAATTGATTATTACGATAGGGCGGCACGGTGGCGCAGTGAGTAGCGCTGCCGCTTCACGGCATGAAGGCCCTGGGTTTGATTCCTAGCACGGGTGCCTTTCTGTGTGGAGATTGCATGCTCTGCCCATGTCTGTCCAAAGACACACTGCCTAGGTTAGCTGGCCTGACTAATTTGCCCCCAGTGCCCTGCGATGGGCTGGCTTTCCATCCTGGGTATAGCCCTGCCTTGCGCCCTGTGTCTGCCGAGATAGGCTCCGGCCCCTCGTGACCCTATACCGGATCAAGCGGCCACCGATAATGAATGAAATAAAGTTGAATAACAATCAACGTTATGGTTTACAGTGCGGAGAATTACAGCGCCTCTCGTTGCTTCGAGGGTGCTGTAGAACCATCACGAGCCGCAGACACGCGTCGTGAAACATCGTTTCACACAGGCGCGCGATTCGAGGCGTGCCACCGTGAGCTTAAGAAGTCAATATTAATCAATGCGGCGCTGTAAAAAAAAAAAAATATCATCGCTTATTTCCCTCTCCCTTCTGTGCATGATGTGAAGCTGAATCAATGACCTGCTCCTCACACCGCTATGTGCTGCCAAGACTCGCGTCGAGTGACATTGCTTGCGATCTGTTCGAGCCAGGATTTGCTCCATCAAAGCGTTACATCTCCTGCCCAGGCCGTCACTGTGTCGCCCGAGACAACATCTGTATCACGCGTGCAAGCTCGGACCTCATTTCCTCGACACGCGCTCTGTAAAAGCTTCTAAACCAAACTCGACCCCCCGACATGATCATCACAGGGCCCGTTTACACGTGTATCAGCCGGCACCGATTCCCACCCACGTCTCGCCATCGCTCCTGGCAATGTAATTAGCCTCTGGGTTTCGTTTAACCCTGTCGCGCCTTTGCTCTATTAATGTTCTCGCTAACGTTTATGTTTTGTGACTTTCATGGAGCCGGTTTTTTTGATAATGAGTGTTTCTTCAGAGCCGTTCGCGCAGACACTCACACACGCACACACGCACGCCGCCCAACTGACCACACCAACCCGGCTCCCCTCCCTCTCTGCGTGTGTGGCCTTGATGCGAGGAGACGTGATGGGGACACCGACATCTAGGTCAACTGCTGAGCCCGCACACGCGCCACTCCGTGCCGCGTTGTTTACGGCGGACAAACGCGCGCGCAGGCTTTCGAATTAACGCGACACCGGACGATACTTTTGATGATGGTTGCTGTTCAAAGCTGTTCTTTTTTGGGATAGCCGTGTCGAGCGCCCTCCCTCCCTCTCTATCTCTCTCTCCTTCGCGATGTTTCCAACGTGGGATGCGAAACGTCGCGAAGGAGAGATGGAGAGCGCTCGACACGGCTATCCCGAAAGGGCAGCTCGAGAACAACCTGAAGCTATATGTAACGTGGCAGTCGGGGTGTCATTCCACAATATGCGAGTGCTCCTATTGGCTGGTCGTGTCAAATAACAACTCTACAGATGATCGTCCTAATCAGCTGGTCTCCTGGCTCGGAGCTGATCGAATCACCATCATCATCATCATACAGAGACTCACACAGAGACACAGAGACTAAGCGAGACTCGCACAGAGACCCATAGACTCACTCGCCAAGAAGCTGTAGGCTGTTCTCTCGTCTCGGAGCTGATCGCGTCATTACCATCTCGCGGTGGAGGGGAGCAATAACAATAAACACGGATCCTGGATATTCTTTTGTACGGCTAAGCTGCTTTTCTAAATATAGAAAAATAGCTACGGATTGATCAACTCTCTTTGGGGTGTGCATTTCCCACCAGGTCAGCACTGATCCGGCCTAGGCGCCCGACGTTCTATCATCGAATCGCACCACGATTCGAAACTCCCAAGCGGGCGATCCCGTAGGAGAGACCCACGGGTTCGACGTCGCACCGCGGTCGTGGGATGCCACAGAGAGCGCGCGGAGAGCGCTGCCGCCTCACAGCAAAAAGGACCCGGGTTCGAATCCCGGCTCGGGTGCCTTTCCGTATGGAGTTTGCATGTTCTCCCCGTGTCCCCGCTGGGTTTTCGCCGGGAACTCCGGTTTCCTCCCACAGTCCAAATACATACTGCTACTGCATAGATTAATTCGCCTGTGATGGGCTGGCGTCCCATCCTCGGTATAGTCCGGCCTTGGGCCCTGTGTCTGCCGGGATAGGCTCCGGTTTCTGACAATGGATAGATGGATGGAAACTTCCTGCCGATCGTGCTGCGAAGCGGTGGCGCGTCCAGGGAGCACTGTGAGGGAATGGCGGACCATTCCTCACAGATTTGAGTGCACGTTCGGCGTTTCGATATTCAACGTTGCTGCCTCTCCCCCTACGCAATGCATGTCATCGGCGCAATGCATGAAGATAAGGCTGATAATTGTGATTTCTATTGACGATGATGATGCTGTCACCATTGTCGCCGCGACCGCATTTTCACGAACTGCCGCAAAAACAAAACACACAAGCTCGATGCGACTCTTAATCGCGGGCCTCCGCCCCAGCATCGATCCGAAGCAAACCGTCAACGAGCACCGAAACTGACGGAGAAAAACGCCTAAAACACCGCGACCGAATCACGCGCACTACTACAACACATGCAGCAACTAATAATTCAGCAACAATTATCGATCGCATCCGGGGCTCGGGATTTATCACCGCAAAGCAGCGGAGCGGTCCCAACAGGAGTTAGTGATCGCCACGCCAATTGAGCCCTGACAAATCGTCTCGCCGAATGGGGGGGGGGCGGGCGGCGAGGGGGACGCCGGAGCCCTTCAGCGTGCGCCGTGAATGAACCCGTGAATGAACCCGTGAATGAACCCGAGTTTCAACGCAGACGCGTTCGTGCCCAGCCCCAGGTGGGTCATCGTGACCAGCGCCGCGTCGCTAGACACGCACAGCGCACCTCCCACGCGGCACTTTTCCAGGTGCCCTCTGAACGTTTGTTCGAGGTGCCCGATGAAGCTGATCGCGGTCATCAGCGAAACGTCCTCTTTCACTGTAACGGTCGTGGGTTCGCTCTCCGACGTGCCCGTGTGCCGAAGTAGTAAGTCAATGATTGGCACGTGTTGTTCGCGTGACAAACATTACTGAGTGGCTGTGTCTGGTCGAGGTGGCTTTACGACACGTATTTTTACGTGTCCCAACCCATAAAAGGGAAATATTATCCCCTATGGCGGTCTATCCAAGGGGGGGGCTCACTACCCCTCCACTCTCCGCCCCCCCCCCTACCCCCCATTGCCCCTCGCCCACCGGGGGCAGCTGTCCCTGTGTGGCAGAAGATGAATGCAACACCAAACTGCCAGAGGGAACCAGTTTGTGACTTTTCCCCAATTAATTAATTGTCTGGTTTGGGGGCAATTTATCAACCTTGGACCACGACGCCAGCACATATAGCCTGTTCTTTTTTAAATCGAAAACATCATGCGGTCTTTAAAGTCACACTGCGAGGCAGATGGCACGTATGTATAGTTAATACGCTTGCAGTATTGACCAGGGTGGCCGCTGGGTTCAAACCGCAAAGCGTCCGCAACGAGAAGCAAATCCGCTACCCGTGGGCCATGTGACTGATGAAAAATAATCTCCGTGTTTCACAATGCATACATCACGGCGTGTGTTTCTCATGGTCTCGGTTCACATTATTCCATCCAAGAAGATGTGTGGATCAATAAAATCTGACCACAAAACAAAATGACAAACAGGTTTCACGAAAAAAGATTAATTAGCTTGGAAGCACACATTTTTTGGTCTGCCATTTGACCAAAAACTATGTATGCTAACAACAATCAATTCCGGTTTAGAAGCAATAACAATAATACAAACGATTCTGAAGCTGCAAGTTAAACAAAAATGAATAATTCAGTGGATCAGTGTGAGAGTCGGAAACCGCCCGGGCCTCACTACTGAAGAAAAATAAACCTTCACAGTTTTCCTTCTAAACTTGCTTCGGACACTGAGACTCGAAATCTGAAACAAATGCCGTATTTCCAATTTCGTCTTTGTAGAGGGCAGTGAGTGTGAGCGAGCGTGTGTGTGTGTGTTTTTAACTTCAAAAACAGCCACCTTTTGAACTATGCCGCATAGCCACAGAGCACATTTGTTAGATCATCGCATCCACAGTTTACATTACTGTCTGGCTGGGTCAAGGGGGGTCGCCTGAGCATGCCGCTCACTCCCCTCCACCAATGCTGATGCGGCTGGATAACATCGCTCATGTGATCCTCAAGCCTGACACCTGGACACTTAGAGAGCCTGGCCAGGTCCACGTGTTTGTAGAAGCCTGGCCGGATTTAATAATCATAATTTCATTTATTGATGTAGGTTTTCACAGCTCGATTCATGATGGTTGCTCTTCAGAGCTGTTCTTTTGGGATAACCGTATCGAGTGATCTCCATCTCTCCAATGTGGGGGGCGAAACGTCGCGAGGGAGAGATGGAGATCGCTCAACACGGCTAGCCCGAAAGAACAGACACTGCGCCGTATATTATGATGTTATCGGCCAATTAATTAATGAGTAATAACAGAAAAGGTTTACACCTTTCTGGAAATAATAGAAGTGTTAAGATCTTAAAGAAAGCTGGATATGGTGTGGACCAACCAGTTTCAAGGACAATGCATACATTATCGAAGCATTTTTGTTGCATGTTTTGGCACAAGGATGTGAAAGGTGTTTATTAGTTGTGGGAGCAAACCGGAGAACCCGGAGGAAGCACACGTAAACAGCAGGAGAACACACAAACTTCGCACAGAATGGCGCGCAAGCCGGGAATCGAACCGCCTCGGGCAGGACCTTCTTTCTGTGAGGCGCAAATGTTACCGCTGCATAGCCACCCTGCTACTCTTATAATAATTTTACATATCGTATACGAATAGCAATACACCTGAGTGCGGAATGTAAACACTACTGCGTCGGCTTGGCTCAGCAGCAGCTAAACGCTTTGTAAGTACCTTGCGGATTACACCTCAAATAGCACGAACAAAGCCTATCTCAAGAGGGTTTTAGTACCCATGCAATTTAACAGTATATCAACAAAATTACATTCTCGACACTTACTTTCATGACTTAAAAACAGACAAAATATAGAGGGGTGGAGAGAGAGAGAAAAAACAACGAAATTCAAGCGTTTACTCGTCAGACTGTTTAGAGGTGCCAATGCGCATTACCCACAAACCAGCGGGCAAACAAGTTGCCCGACCGCAGCAGGCCGACATTAAATTGCCTCTCTCGCGTTCGGTGATTATGCAAGTTTACGCAGGCCGTGCGGAGAGACCGCTGGCAAAGGCGCCGAGCCCGCGCCACGTGATGGCATCTCGGTCCGTGCTCGGATTGACAAACACTGCGCCTCAAACGAACCGCGCGTGCTGCAAACACACGCCGTTTAAGGGCTCTGGCTCGTTCAACATTCATACGGGGAGGCTGTACCTGCTCCGGTTTACAAGCTGCGTGCCTGCTGCTGTATGCTCAATAACCCTGAGTATTGGATTTTAGGCGCTGATAATTATCACACAGCAAGCAGGCCAATTAAGGAACGATGAACACACTGGGGCACGCTTATGGTCGCTTAACAGCAAGCTGTGCGAAACACGTCGTTTTTTTGCTGGAAGATCAACCTTCCCCCCCCAATCCAGCACCCTCCTTTGCTTTGCAGCCCATGTCTCAAAAGCACCGAAATCCCCGTCTCAAGGGAGTTGAGATAGCTGAGCGATTTAACCGCACATCAGTTAAACTAGATTCTCGAGACTCGCTTTATCCTCGAAAGCAATATCTGGAAGGGTTTGTGTCTCTGTGGTTACTTTTTTTTTAATAACCCATTGCAAAACCGAGGAAAAAGAAATGCAGCTCAAAGTTAATTTCCAAATGAATCAGAATAACAGAAAGACCTCCCGTGCAACGTGAATGGCTGATATCCTGTATTACACGCATGCGAGTGTCCCCGGGGAAATAATAAATCTACATATCCGTTTCACGAGAGGGAAGTGTGAAAATATTAACATTACATTCATAATAATGCCATTATGTGTCACGGCAAAAGCGCAAAAAAGAAACTGCGGCGTGCCCATGTTTAATAAACCGTGGACTCACCGCCTATGTTTACAATACGACGTGCAATAGCACAACGTGCCCTCGTGTTTAATAATCTCTGACCGTGCCTCTTCACTCACACTGGACAGAGCAGGCCAGTGTCCGTTCACTTATCCAGAAATGTGCAACGACCTTTCACCTCTGGCACCGCCTTGTATTGACTCACCGCACCTGAAGGTCAAACGGGACGCGGGGATTTCTTGACTCGAAGGCGCGCGGCGGCACGTGACCGACAGCCGCTAACTGCGATTTCAAACTGCGTGACGGATAGTATACGATGCCAGTGATTTTCAACACACAGCCCGAGTGCAATTTTACGACTTTAAGTTGGTTATTTAGGCATTCTGATCTCAGTATGAGATAATGGTACAGCATGAATATATTTGCTCAATCCATTTCTAGTGGACAGGCTTCCGCAGTGGGGGGGCTGGAGAGAAACCCCTCAAGAGCAGCGTGTTCCCAACCTATGATCCGCGGACCACTAGTGGTCCTTGAGTGTATGGGCAGGTGATCGGTGAAATAAAAAATATATATAAAACAAAATAATCCATCCGTTGTCAGAAACCGCTTAATCATGTACAGGGTTGTGGTGAGCCGGAGCCTATCCCGGCAGACAAAGGGCGCAAGGCAGGGCTATACCAATCACAGGGCACCGGGGGAAATTTAGTCAGCAAGCCAATTAACCCTATCCAGCATGTCTTTGGAATTGTGGGAGGAAACCGGAGTGCCCGGTGAAAACCCACGCAGATGTAAAATCCATCCATTCATTTTCTAAACCGCTCACCAGGGTGAGGGTCGCGGCCAAATGTAAAATAATAATTGTAATTGTTTTCTTTAATACAATACCATATAAAGCAATAGACGATTAAAAATAGCTGCGTTTTAATGCCCACTGAGATAAAAGTTTGACCCCCGTCAGCCATAAGCTATGCAAAAAATAAAAAATAAACGTCTTGCGGACGTTGTGGTTCGCATGAAGATTACCGGTTGGGCACCGGTAATCTTCACGCACTTCGCTCCAACACACGACACCCGCCACTAGACTGAAAGGGTGACCAAAGGTGGGAGATGGAACCTCACCCCCCACCACCCCCTTGGATTGCGAGGCCCGTGTGCTCGAATCGTTACGTCACAGCAGCATGTGGCATCCGAAGCCATGAGAAATAGTTTTGAAAACCCCACTGCGGTGCCAGTAAATCACCTCCAGCCAGAGCTCACTGCTAATGGTGCAATGAGTGGCAACCACCTGCTTTCTAACTTCACCTTGGTTATATAATAAATAAATCCAACTCTTTATTGGTGTTAAAACTACACGAGGTGAATTCTGCCAAAAATACAAGTGTTGAGATCTTAAAACGCGTTACAAATGTTAAATTATTATTTTTATTAAAACACCACATTTGGTGTACATTATCTCAATACTGGCAGAAAGGAACCCGTAAAACCGTGTATTGTACTGGTGTCGGTTTTCACGGCTCGGGATAACCGTATCGAGTGTTCCTTCTCTCTCCTTCGCGACGTTTCGCCTCCCACGTTAGAGGCATCACCAGGTGTTTCCGAATGCTATTAAATGTCACATGTTGTGATACATACCTGCGGCGCGTTGAGAGTGTGTTCTGCGTGTTTTTGCTCTTTTTAACAGTTGTCCAGCGTGGAGGTGTAAGCAGGTTACAACATGTATTGGCACCGGGGGCAATTTAGTTAGCAGGCCAATTAACCTATGCAGCAGCATGTCTTTGGACTGTCGGAGGAAACGGGAATACCCGGCGACAACTCACGCAGACACGGGGAGAACATGCAAACTCCACGCAGAAAAGCAGCCGAACCGGGATTCGAACCCGGGGACTTCTTGCTGTGAGGCGGCAGCGATACTCACCGCATCACCCTACCACCCTATCAAACTGGCCACCAGCATCCCCTACAAACTTTGTCTCTCGCGAACTCGCAGTCTCTCATCCAAGGGCAAATCAGTCTCGACCCCGCGTTGCTTTCACGATCTGAAGAGATCGGGCACATTTCATCAGCGCGATTTCATCGTCGGAACACTGAAGTGCCTTAAGATGAGTAACTGCAGCGTTTACCTAGAACGCGGACAACCGTGGTCTCCAGAAAAAAAACCCACCGTGACGAATCGCCCGACGTCCCCACGAAACGCGTCTGGATCCGGGCACCCAACCTCGCGCTGCCAATCAATAGATTAAAATGTATTGAACACACACAGGACACAGGCCCACCACGCACCCCCCACCACTCCCAGTCTACAGGTATTTAAGTGGCGTTACATCATTTTCCATTTTCAGTTAATTGACGAAAGTAGTATCGATTTCGCTCCTCCTCTCGCACAGAATGCACGTAATTCATGTGCTGACGGGCACGTGCGTGGCACCCCCAGGTCCTGGTAATAATTTAAAATTAGAATAATATTCAGGCACATCGAGCGTATAAATACAATTTACATTAGTTGATTTTTTTTTGGTTTTGAAGTTTAGAAACGCTGCGTGGTAATTTTATTCCTGGCTTTACTCAAGAAAGGCACAGCGAACATGAACACCGCCCTGCACGTTTCAGCAATTGCCTAATGAGTTGTTTTTACAAAGTGAAGCAGCCAGACGCAATCCGCAGTAACGACATGAAACCCAAACTGAAGGAGGTTAAAGGTGGCCGGGTGGCAAAGAGGTCAGAGCGCTGACCCGGCACCGCTAACATTCTGGGTTAGAATCCTGGCAGCTGCCTGTGATGATAAAACATAAACGGCTTTGCTAGCGTAACGAATTGATGGTCTCATCCCAGCCACTAATCACTCACAAAGAGACCCACAGACTGACATAGAAACCTACAGACTTACACAGAGAGCTATAGACGAACAAACACACCCTTAGACTCACATAGACTGGCTTGTAATGAAACCAGGTTCTCAAGCGTAGTGAGTTGATGGTCTCAGCCCAGTCAACAATGCCTTAAATAAGTATTAAACGAAATTTGGTTCCGTACTTTATTCCGATTAATTCCATCTTCGAGATTTATAGATATTTGTTTGAAGGTGGGAGAGCATCGCCCCCTAGCGTGCGGACCAGAGGTCACGTTACGGGCTCTCAGAGGTAGATCTGTGTTACCTGCTTCAGCGGTCCCGCTTTAAACACGGTGTTGCTCTGCTCTGCAAGAGGTCCGAATAGATTATCTCATCCGCGATACATTTCGGGAAGAAACCGGCGCATTGAAGGCGGCAACACGCACAGAAATATGCACATCGTTACAAAGCAACCGACTCGCCGTTCGACCACATATTGGTTTCCGCGCAGCGCTGCAGGTGGGAGATAACACACGTGCACTGATCTCCGTTCAAACACCCAACTCGGCCTCCAAATCCACCAGCGACAGGGGCAGAGCGTGACCGAGGAAAACATGGACAGATGAAGGGAACGGCGCCCTACAACGGAGAATGCGGAGAATTCGAAATCGAAAACGTATTTATTTATGACTTCAAGCGGTGGACAGTCCGCTCTCCCTCGTCCGCACCTCCGAGTCGCCTCCTCGCAGTGCATCGCGCGAAAGAAGCTCAACACACGAGATGTCGTGTAAACCTCAGCAATGGCCGGACTACGATTGTAATGATGATTCGCGACAGTGGAGCAGTTGCTGCTGCCAGAAGTGTGTGGATCCAGTGGCCCCCTGTGGACGAGATTGTACGGGAGGCATGGGCATGTAGAATCGTGCATCCCGATATTTCAGTGGCCTAAATGGTTGACTGCTTTAATGAGCAATGTATAACGCATACACATTCCACGCCTGGTTATGGACGATATATTGATACAGAGGCGCGAGGAACCTGCAGAGAGGAGCGGGCGGGGGAAGGCAGCCACGCAGCTAGCCGGCGCCAACATTTGCCAGACACTGCATACTAAAATTAGGGGCAAAACGAAATCAAATCTGCAAACCGATCCACGACTAAAATTCCACAGGTTGTCGTCACAGACTAAATTGTGACTAAGTTGAAAACGTTGATTCATTAATTGTCAGAAACCGTTTAATCCTGTACAGGGTTGCGGTGAGCCGGAGTCTATCACGACAGACACAAGGGGCAAATCAGGGCTAAACCCAGGATCGGACGCCAGTCCATAAAAGTGCCGAGTAAATTGAGAGACTGCACGACAAGCAGCAGCTACAGGGTAAATGTGTAAACCGTACGGTGGAACCCACTCGAGGGAGGTTCCGATAAAGAATGTTTGCTCCTACAACATTAAGCAGGAGTGTGGCATTATTCACACCATTACAGAATCCCCTGCAACCAATTCCTCGACAGTAAATATTCCGCTCGCGCCCATAAAGCAGCGGAAATGGTTACACTGGTAATTTTACACGTAGGTGACTGATGAAATCACGCGTTGTGGGCCTGTAAAACATTTTATTTTAAAGGCTTCAAATAAACGTAAGACATTTCTGCTGCCGGTGCGACAACAATTGGCTGTTTCCCCCGATGCTCGAGGGATGGAGGGGCGCTCCGCTAGGTGAGCGCGCGATTGGCTCCCCCCTGAGCCTCACACGAGCGACCATTCTCCAAATAGTTCTGTGGCGCGGGCGGCACAGAATAAGTTCGATTCCCGGCTTGGGTGCCCTTCCCCGTGTGGAGATTCGCGTGTTCTCCCAGTGTCCGCGTGGGTTTTCGCCGGGTACTCTGGTTTTCTAACACAGTCCAAACACATGCTGCATAAGTTAACTATCTGGACGAAATTGCCCCCCGGTGCCCTGACATGTTGTAACGTGCTTACCCCTCCCCGCTGGAGAAGTGTTAATAAGAGCTACACAGCTCAGCGGATCCTTCCAGCTTACGTGAAAACTGACCGATTGACTGCTGCTGCCTGGGTTAATTGGTCTGACTAAAATTGCCCCTGTGATGGACTGGCGTTCCATCCTCGGTAAAGCCCTGCCTTGCAGCCTGTGTCTACCTGGGATAGGCTCCGAATGGGTACTAACAATGAACGAATGAATTCTACGGGGCAACGCAGCGGACTCACCACTGCCACCATCGTTCGTTTCATCTCCACGGAAAAAGTGGCACTACCCTTTCGCTTCAATCACACCGGGGCTCACTGTGATGGACTGGCGTCCCATCCTGGGTATATCCCTGCCTTGCCTTGCGCCCTGTGTCTGCCGGGGTAGGCTCCGGCTCACCGCGACCCTGTACAGGATGAAGCGGATTATGATAATGACATGACATGTCACACCGGAGCTTTCGCTTTAAGTGACATCTTCTCTATAATGTAAGCCTTCCTCCACAGGGGCCGCAGTAAGCAATGGGCGTACGTGTTTCACTAACACCGGAACACCTGGGGAATTTTAAAACGGTCATCGTTATGGCCAGCTCTTCAATGCAATGCTCGTGGCGCTGAACACGGTGTCGAGGAGGTGTGCACCTCGACTGCAATTTCATGGTGTGGCCAGGCCAGACCATCCTCGGTTCGGCCCAGCCACAGCGTGTGTCTTGTCTCAACTCGGCAAGAGTCCCAGAGACCTGTGAACTCAAACCCCTCCCGCACTACCCCTCTCTCAGCTCTGTGTTTGGAGGGAAGCGATCATTTAAAAAAGCGTTCAGTCAGGGGTAATACATGTTTGTCTGAGGTTATACTATCGCGTTTTTCTTTTTAGAAAAAAACTGTGAAAACTTTTGCCACATTTATAAAACACCAGGCACCTCATTTGTGTTGCAAGCCACGCGGCCCAGTACAAGCAAGCCCGATGGCCACACAAGCGTGACTCCCTTGGCCAGGTAAGGTTGCCGTGGAAATCTGACCTGAGCAAAGCTGGCTGGCCCAGTTCTGAGTGATCGTGAGGAGATGACATCAGCACAGCACGACCGATGCCATCTCCTTACACTTTCCACTCCTGAAAGAGTTTTTAGTCACACTGGTTGGCAGAGTTTCAACGGAACGTACGACTGGCTTTGCAAGCCAAGAAGTACGTTTTTTAAAGTTCGTACCAAGGCCCCTTCTTCGAGTTATATCATTTTCGTTAGCCCGGCATAGAAGATTTCTTTAAAAATCTATCCAACTTTGGTGTCCTTATTTATTTATTGACTTTATAAACTCAATAACATCGACAGCTGAACACTCTCGAATCACACAGCATGCCCCCAGAGCGACAATACCGGCCGCGGGCTGCGCGTGACAACGCCACTTTATGACATGCACGCCGCCGAGGAAGCAGAAAGTAATTTTCCATGAAGATGGGCGTAAAAATAGCAACATTTTTCAGGCGAGAGAGTCGAAATTTATTTATTTTTTCCACGCTACGCGGACGGGCAAGTGCGGCGGCGCTCACGGCGAGCAGCGGGCCCCGGTAACCGTGGAAACGGGAGGATGTTCGCCTCTGCGCGCACGCCTCCCCCATCCATCTCTATCAGGCAGCAGTTCCTGAGACTCTGCGGTAACGACGGGTTTTATTATCCGCCACGAAGGGAGAGGGAGCCATCCATCATCGTGCCGCGGGCTTAACCACAGATTACCGCCATTCTCGCCCGACGCCGGTGGTCTGCGAGCGCGAACGCGCGGCCACGCCGCAGACGCGGCCGAAGCGAGCCGGCGGCGCGGGAAGAGTCGCTCTCGCGGTCAGCTCTTTCGGGATGGCCGTGCCGAGCGTCGCTCCGCTGTCCTTCGCGACGTTGCGAGCGATTCTCACACGGCGAGCCGGGGACGACGTACGCCGATGCGGTTTTTGCGCGCGTGGGTGTGTGTACAAACGCGTGCGCACGCGCGTCGGAGTGTAGGTTAAATCCTGCGGACTGGCGAGTGAAACCAAAATGAATGTCATGCTGCATTTACAGCGCGAGCACACGTTAGGAAAACCCCAACACATTCGTCAATAACATTGCCCTGCAGTGGAAGCATAATTGGAGGCATTTCGGGCGATAGGAGGCATTTCGGCAACGGTGGTTTTTCATAGCAGACCGATTCTCTGAGCGTTTTGGGCAATGGCCCTTGTTCTCTTGGCTGTAAAGAAAGGCCGTTGCGCGAAATGTCGCCTATTATATAATTTTTCCTCTCGAGGGCGGCGTTATTGATGAATGTGTTGACGAGGAGTGAACGTGTGCCTTCAGCAACCGCAGGGGTTTTCTTGCACGAGATAATAAAATGCACAACGCTGAGTGGTTTTCTCCGCAACATTTTTCACTTTTGGCTTCATTAGCGGAGAACAAATAAGGCTAAGTGCCAAACCTAGATTTAAACAACCGGCGACACATCGTCACCCTTCAACGTTGATCCTCCAGCGAAATTCACGAGTTACTGTTGCACGCGTTAGCTCCACCTGGGTTCACGTGAAAAAGCAGAATCAATCTCTCGCATCGCACATCGCCTTCCTTCCTCCGTGCTTCGTGATTTCGTCGAGGTATTTATTTTTTACCAATGGTTTCAAACGCAGATAGATGTATTCCGATCGGCGGCATAGAAATCTGCTGGCGGAGTGTTTCGCTTCAGGACACAGTCGGTGCACAGCGGGGGAAAGGTTTCGGCTCGATGCGTCCGGCCCACCGTCAAAACCTAAAGCCTGGCATAGCGGCACTCACAGTGGGATCCTGCCATCGCGGAATGGATAGCACGCTGGACTTATAATACACAGGTTGCCGATTCAATTCAACCTTCCGGAGGGGCAATTGGAGAAACGGGGGCAAGATTCCTAAATCCCGCATCCCGCCTCTGTCCACCCAGCCGTGTAAACCGGTAAGTAACACTTCGAGAATTGTCACCGAGAGCTGCTCTTTCGGAATAGCCGTGTCGAGCGTGCCTCCTCTGTCTTTTACGACGTTTTGCTTCCCATGTTAGCAGCATCGTCCGGCTTCTAATGACGCCTCCTGCATCAATATGCAACAGATCGTCAATCAACAAGCCGCGTGCGGTGGGGTAAAGTGTACGTACTCCCTCCCTGTCTCCCTCCGTGTTTGTCTTTAAGAAAGTGACGGCCATTTTAGGGGACGCTGGCAGATTTTTGCCGCTCTTAAGATTGCCAGTTTCACGAACTTTCAGTATATTCGAAGCAGCCTTAACCATTTATTTCTGTTGCTTTGGTTTTTATTGGTTGTTTATTTTCTTTCGTTGTTGACATGCCGTCCTCTTCGCGGCCCTTGTGCAGCGCTTTATGACTCTCGGGTGAAAGGCGCTATATAAATTGATATTATTATTATTATTGCTCTCACCTCTTACTAGACGTCAGGCCCTGCATGGAAGAGTAATAATAATAATAAAGCATTTTATAGAGCGCCTTTCACCCAAGGGTAACAAAGCGCTGCACAAGTGCATCGGAGAGAACAGTAAGTCAACAACAACAGGAATTAAAAAAAACAGCTAATAAAAACCAACGCAACGAAAATGTAATGATTAAGGCTGCTTCGAATTCACTGAAAGGTCATGAAACTGGCAATCTTAAGAGCGGCAAAAATCTGCCAGCGTCCCCTAAGGTGGCCGTCACTTCCTTAAAGACAAACACGGAGGGAGACAGGGAGGGAGGGTGAGCAACAGGGGGAGACATAGGGACACAGAGACAGGAAGACAGAGAGACCAGACATGAGGGGGAAACAACGCCAAGAACATACACATAGACACACGTAACATTGGAGTCTATGGGATGATTTAAGATTTACGTCTATGGGATGATTTAACACTGAAGTCGATGACATGGTTTAACATCGTAGTCTATGGGAGTGGTGAGTAGCGCTGCCGCCCCGCCTCTTTTGAATAAACTAACGCGGTAGCACCGCCCACATATGCCGCTTGACCAATGAGAAGTCGTGTCGGTTATTTTTTTAATCTTAGGCCAGCGCCCACTACGGGTTGATTGACCAATCAGCAGGCGGGGCTGGCACGCGCTTGTTTTGATCACGTGGCGCGGGGTGACGCGGGGTGACACGTGGGCAAGATGGAGACACAAGACGCGGGGTAAGACACAAGACGCGGAGACATGGGTAGAGACGAGAGACACGGGGTCAAGTGCAACATTTTGGTAGGAGGGGAGAGTTAATGGAGAGTTTGATATTTGATTGGGCGAGAGAGAGAGAGGCTCTCTCTCTAGCCGAGACCCTTCCACCAGCAGCGGCTAGAGCAATCACTGGCAGGGCTGCACCTGTCCGTTCCCCCATTTCCACGTCGCTCGCTCTCCAACCTTCACGGACAAATCCCGAAAAACAAACGGGCGCAGACAAAATACCCACAACACAACGCTGCAATAAACACACACACATATACGCGAAGAGGTACGAGCGCCAGTAATATATTGTCGGCCCATCAGGATTCAATTTGCGAAACCGAGGCGTCGCGCCGCGTCGCCGCTGTTGTGCCAACATCGGCGAGCGCGGCTAATTGGCGATTCCGTATGCAAGCGTGGCACACCCGCGCCCCGCATACAGAACGGACGCGACGGCCAAAGCTTTGTCGTTTACCGACCGGCCGGCCCGTCTTTAGCGACGCGCCCGGGAGACGGAGGCGCATCAAATATCTGTTGCCATGGCAGGTCTGCGCGGAGGGATCGGCGACGCGGAGACTCCGCGTAAGAGCGCGGCGAAGATAAATGGAAGGCGCCGTTTATTTGCTCGTGAAAATTCATGGCGGACGCGTGTCGTTACGAGGAGGCTGTGATGCGAAACCGACGGTC
>JAZEWU010000033.1:2358156-2378602 GCA_036362915.1 Geotria australis | reverse complement strand
TATCGTTCTTACAACGTAATCATCTCCCCACAGGCGCGCGATGGGAAGCTGGCCAACAAGTTGTGTTTTACCTTCATAGCAGCGCTCATTCTCGAGTGTAAATGAAAAACCGCGGCACGTGGCGTTCTGCGTCACCCGTTTGATGCAGTGTCTCACCTGTGGAACGTCTAGGTTGTAACGTGAACGGGTGGAGAATACCAAGACTTCCCTTTGAAAAAACACGAAACAGCCTGGCACAGCTAGATTCCTGGGTTCCAACCCAGCCAGCCGCCTCTGATTAAAACGGGGGCAGGCTCGGCGCAATCAGCGATGGCGGGGACAGAAAGTCATCGCATTAGCATTTGATTCCGCACTTCTGTTGGCCGGATCCCCAGCTGTGACAATTCAAATATCGGTTTGATGGTTACGCGATGAACATTACAACCAAGTTTAATTAAATTTACTAGCGAAGTGCCTGCACCACGGGTGATCTTGTTCCAAGCGTGTAACCCGTTTTAAGAGGGTTGGTGGTCGAGCAAAGTGAGGATTTAAAGCTGAAACAGTGTTAAAGTTTCAGACGTGTAATCGATACATGTGAAGAACGGCCAAAATTATATGTAAAAAGCCTTGCTGTTTTGCAGATAAATTTACGTCTCTTAAGGATTTTAACCTGCTACCATGCAAGTGTGGTGTAATCGTCGATATGTTGGAAATAGCGACTGGACACACAACACACAACAACACTTACCTTTAAAGGTGTTTTCGACGTGTCGCTGGAGGTTGCACCCAGCATCATCAGGAGAGAGTGCAACCTCCGGCTCGGCCTCGAAGAGTTTGGTAGAATTCGCAGGCAATACTAAGTATTACCTGACAGGGATCGCGACGTGAACGCTTCTAGCTTGACCCCCTGACAACACCTTTAAAGGTAAGTGTTGTGTGTACAGTCGTTATTTCCAACATATCGACGGTTACACCACACTTGCATAACTTTTCACATGACCTAAACCCTTAAAACAGTAGGGAGTAGGTTATTGTGATTTCCGAAGCTCCCCGTAGTAATTTGAGAAAACCGAGGACGCGGGCATAGTAGGGAAAAATAGCTGGCACGCCAACGGGCGTGAAATCAAGCGCCGGGTAGTGCGACACAACCTTGGGTGGCGCGCTTTGCAAGACGTCTGCTTCATATCGACACAATCTCCGAGAAAAAAATTTCACTCGACGAAATAACGCGTTGTTGCAGTTCAACGCGCAACTTCGTTTGATTCCCAACTCAAACTGTCCTTGTGAAACGACGCACGAAACGGCCACAGGATTAATTTATTTGTATTTTTTCCCCTCTATAAATAGAATTTACCATCAAAGAGGAAATATGGAACAAATCCCCGACACACAAAAGAGAAGCTGGTTGCGTATGTACCGATAAGCAAGGTTTCATTTTATTTTAATAATTACATAAGCTACGTAAATGCTAAAAGTCGACTTGCATGCCCTGATAAGCACTCCCTTATCTATTATACATGCATGGACACAATTAAGGGAGCATGTGGTGTGAGGGTGATGGTGGGGTTGGCCCGCGTTGTCAATTTAAGCAGAGTCAACCCCTAGCGCTGTATAATACCCCATAGATTGGCCATATCGGCACAGCAGAACCTTTTATCCTCTCACTCGGCTGTTATCTGCAATCACAGAGCGAAGGAGCCATTCCCTCCGTGGAAATCTGATTACACACAATTAGCTTCCTTTTCAACTCTGAATTGCTGTAAAGGTCATGATTACCACTTTACATACAGCGCCCCGATTTCTCATAACTTGGGCCCTGCAGCCATGGCGTTTAAAATTATTCCGCTCAGGACAAAATCAAAATGAAAAAAAGCCATCGCCGGCACCTAAGTCACGGAACCCATCCATAATCCTGACCGTCACCCCAAGCCATAATCCCAAGCTCACGGATGTCACCACCTTGGGTCAGGGATAATTTTTCAGGCCGTAGTTGGGGTCCCGGCGCAGTATTTACGGCGAGCCGCGTTTAACAGACTCAAAGATAGCGACAGGGAACCGGAATTGCCCTTGATTGAGCGTTCTATTTGCAAGGTCGTAAAATATTTAAAGTCCACCGCGCACGCAACATAAATTAGTCGCATTTTTACAGGGAGCGGCGCCTCGACGAGATGGAAAATTCCAATCAATTTATTTTTTTCTCCCTTCACCCACCGCTCATTCGCTGCGAGGCAGAAACACCCAACTAAAATACGGTGAACAGAGCACACAAGCGGGCCACTCATCTGAGAAAACACAACATTACAAATCACAGGAGGAAATATTATAATAATAAACAACAGGAGATGCCGCCGCACAGTCTCACAGCATAACGGTTATCTCACTGGAATTGCAAATTCGATCTTCTGGCGCGGCAGTTGAAACAAGGTGGGGAGGGGGGTAGGTTTCTTGACCTTTCTCGTCCACCTCTGTCCGCGCGGTCGTACGAACCGGGCTAACGGCGGTTCGTTAATCAGCAGTAAATACCGCACAGTGAATAATATTGTGCAATCTCTGCATACACCGAGCATCGATTCGTTTGAAACCGATGCGGCTCCAGAGGACGAGAGGCACGCGCGGCTGGTCACGTGCGGCTGATTATCGAGCCGCACGGCGTCAGACAGGTTACTGTGACACGTGTGACGAATCGGCTTTTGAACCCGATTATGTATATCCGGCGCAAGTCCCAGGGACAAGCTTAGAGACCGGCAAAGGACGTGGCACAGTGCCACCGCCGGCCCTCTGTATGCGTGTCTCGAGCTGTGTGTGCTGCGGGGTCAAGCCCCGAGTTAGAGTCCCCGCTCGCGGTCAACACCAGTGACGGTTTTCTGAACCGGTCCTGGGCCTATCCTGGGTTGACTCGGCCTCGAATTAGTACCTAGTGATGTGCACTATGAAAAGAAAGGCGACCAGGCGTGGTGTTGTTCACCTACCCCATCGTGTGCCGTGTCGGCCTTCATAGGGCACTTTACCCTACGGTCTGTTGAAGCTATATGGGGGGGTTTCTGTATTTTTGTCTTATTGTAAGTATGCACACGGGGCTGTGCCAGCGACGATGGACTCCGAGAGAAACTCTGCTGCCGTGCAGGCAGGCACGGGGGCCACAACCGGGGGCTTGGCAATCGATGCGTCTGAAGCCCCTTCACTTGAATTCAATTGAAATCCCAATTCTGTTCCAGCTCGAAATACATTTACATGCAAGAAATATAGATAGGTTTGGAATCAATTGCTCGAGTTTCCAGCACGAATCAGATTAGATCGTGCATTCATACGGCCGCGATGGATTGCCAAGCGAGGCGCACATGCGCGTTTAAAGATTGACACCAGTCGGGCACAGGGAATAGAAAAGGAAATGGAAATGCGGAAATCATAACGTACAAAATAAAACACTTCCCTGCTTCCATAGCTTCGGCTATACTGACTTATTTGGGTTTGGGTGGACTCGGACCTTTTTGGGAATTTAATAGAGTCTTCACATATCTTATCATTCAGAGGTCATGGCAAAGTGCACCCACCAATGATGGAGCGGCAGGGTGGCTATGCAGTGGAACATCCGCGCCTCACAGAAAGAAGGAGAGATGGTGGTTCGAATTCCCGCCTCGGGCACCTTTCTGTGAAGCAGAGTATGCATGTTCTCCCCCTGTTCTGCGTGGGTTTCTTCCAGGTTCTCCAGTTTTTTCACAAATCTAAAACAAAACGTGCATTTTTTATAAACGGACTGAAACCACCATTCTTTCAAGCAAACCCACACTGAGCTCAGCATGACCGAGCTTGTGATGCGTGCGTGCTATGAATTGTATCACAATCATCATAGGGGTCGCAAAGAAGAAGCTCGTAGGGGTGCAGTGTCTGGCGGCTTGGCGCCAGCAACATGGCTGCACGCCCCTCTCCCTTCTCTGTAGTTTCTTTGGGTGCAAGGCACCACTCTATTGTATAACGCCTCGGGATGTCTCCAACGTGGGAGGCGAAGCGTCTGGAAGAAGAACGCTCGACACGGCCGTCCTAAAAGAATAGCTTTGAAAAGCAATTCTCAAACATCGAGCCGTACACTCATCACTATTATTATTATTATCGATTCACAAAAACTCATGGGCAGGGGAGGGATGGGTGGGTGGGTGGGTTACTGTGAACAACCCCGCCGATGCAATGTCCGCCACGAGTATCGCGCACACTCTCTAATCAACCTTCATCCGGCGCGGTGGTTTGACGATGATCTCCTTTGTTGTTTCATTGCGTGCGGATAATTGCAACGTGGCCCGGCGCGTACGCCGAGCATACAAATGACGCGCCACATCGCGCTGGAGATACGTTTCTCTCGATTACTGATGTCATTACTTTCCGATCCGCCACCTGTGCCATCTGTACCTGTCATATTTTTGTTTTGGTTCGGACGAATGTGGCTAAAGCAATTCGTGAAGAAAGTCACCTCCGTGTGCTTTCTCTTTCTCGAAGGAGGGTCAAGAGTTATTTTCGCTCAGCGTCAAGAGGACAGAGCGAACGACGGAGGCATCGAGTTGACGACATCGAATCGCAGTCCACCTTCAATCGCAGCCATCTCCGAGTTCATAAATATTCTGGTTCCACACGACTCACAGTGAACTAGATACAAAACCACCGGGCAGAACGTCAAAGAACCCAAAGCAGCGAGCTGTGCGCCACTAAAGCTCACCGACACGCGATTCCGCCCTGCACTTCAACGAAAGTGTACCGCTGGTTAAACAGTTAATGGTGACGTACCGATGTAGGTTTTCACGGCTCGATGTACGAGAATTGCTCTCGACAGCTGCTCTTTTGGGATAGCCGAGAAAGAGGGAGCGCTCGACAAGATCACCGTTATCTGAGCGATCTCCACATAATCAGCAATCTACATCCTAGTAAGCTACAGCGTGTACTGTTCTGGGAAGCAGCGAGGTCCTTTCCAGAGGTGCATGTAATAGCCCTCTTAATTGATTTTGTGATAATTATGAGTTCAGCTCGAGGCAGACGCAGTATTGGGATGATGGCGGACGCGCAGCAGCCGCACACACGGCACCTCAAGAGGCACACTCCAGGGCTGCCTTCATCTTTAATTCCACTGAAATGTTTGCCGATAATGTTTTAACCCTGCCCTTTCCGAGACGGGATTAAAAAAAAACAGCGTTAAAAAGTTTAGGAAATGGATAGTGCGATTTTTTCTATCGGGCGACGCGTATGCAGATAGATATATGTTTATTATTACAGCAGAAAAATACCCAGTGAGCTTGCAAGCTGTTTACGGGGTTTCTGCAACACAAACATGCGAATTGATGACGCTCACCAGGACAAGCGGCTTAGAAAATGGATGGATGGATGGACAAGATTCAAATATAAAAATTCATGCAAATGGCAGCAAGATAACACAGCAGGTTGATGAAACCCTGTACAGAGCTTACAAGCTCACTGGGTATTTTTCTGCTGTATCAATAAACATCTATAAACATCCACATCCATGTACAGGTGAATGAATGGTAGCCTATCAGATTCCTCTGCAGGCTATTTCAAGTGTGATATGAAGGGCACGATTTTCATTCAAAGACTTCCACAGTTTAGCACCTGCCCCTTTTTTTCTAGCTCTAGGTGGATCAATTACATGCGCCACATTCTCCCGAGTCGGACAGAAAAATATTTAACAAAGTGAGCTCTCTGTCCGGAATACAAATCTGCCAATTTGCATCCAAAGTGAGTCAGCGGCTAAGTGTGCACCGCAATCAGTGTGTACCCTCTCATGGACAGTACCATTGCTTGCATTTGCCACAGCTAATTACCTGCATTAACCCTTTAATTGACAATCCCCTTCAACAGGAAAGGTGATTTTCAATTATACTGCGCGTGATTATCCCCGAGCGGCATACGCGGCACCGTCCTAGCAGCGCGACGGCGAATTTATGATAGATAGATGTGCCTTACTACAGTGGGAAATACACAGTGAGCTTGCAAGCTCTGGAAGCGGGATTACTACGATACAACAAACGTGCGAATTAACCAACATAAACAATAGAAACAAATCAGAAGGTAATGCAACAAATTTAACACATTTACAGCATTAAATTGTGCAGAGATTAAACGTAAGCCATGATCATAATGTAAACAGCAATGCACAGTGTTGCTCAAGACAAAACACGTCAAAGAATTCCAATGCATTCCTGAGACACAAATGAGTGAAACAGTTACAGTGTGACGGGAATAAGTTGCAGAAGCTTCTTGTGAAAACAGTGACACAGCATAAGCAGCCTTTGAAACCACCTATCACCTTGTAAAAATAATAGCATTTATAGAGCGCCTTTCACCCGACGGTCACAAAGCGCTGCACACGGCTGCGGAGAGAACGGAGGCCGCTCGTGACACGAGCATGGCTTGACAGGTTTAGCCGCGCGTCGAACTCTCGGGTTTTCTCCGTGCACCGCTGCAGAGGGGGGGAGACTTCGGGAGCCGATCACGGTGCCACCCTGCCCCCTGGAGTGGTAGACACCCTGGCGAGTCGTGCGTGGTGAAAGCTTTAGGAGGAGAAGCAGCTCAACGCGGCGATGAACCCGAATAACCGCGCTTCAAATGCGTTGGGGCTGTCAGTGTTTCGTGCATACATGTAAATGATAGCCATTACGCACGACGGTGAGGTCTCGGGCTGCGAAAGGGTCGTGGGGTCGGTAGTTTGCACGGGCGACAGCTGCCACTTGTTGCTCGAAGCCTTAATCACCACCGTCAGTCTCGTGTTTTCGACTGACAAGGTAAGACGAGGTGCTCATTTCAAGTTGAGTCGTCTGACGCCTGGCTGTGATGATAAACCCATACCGAGCTCTAACCCAAATGCTGCATTATAGCTGTTACTAGCAGCCTGCTTACAGTGTCTAGACCTAATCCCAGTGCCAATTGTAAAGGAGCAGCCCTGCAATTGCTTGCTCGCTCCCCTGCTGGCTGGAGGGTCTTCGCTAGAGGGAGCTCTGATGAGTCCCTCTGGAGCAGGGACATCCAAGCAGTAGATCAACAGGTCGATCCCAGAGTCTTGAACAGTCGATCTTAATGGAGCCGCTGTGGGCTCACTTGTAATTATTTTCATTCTAGTCGATTCTGGTACCGATTCGTACATCGATCCAGAATCGAAGCGTTTTTAAGGGTATATCTTGTGGCGCAATTAGATTTTAAAAGTAATCTTGTGTTTAGAAAGGTTAGAGAGACCACTGCTGTGGAGCGTATGCGGCATACTCATTCGTGCTGCACAAAACACAGCTTCGTGGAATACCCGCACTTTACACCACCACACGTGACTAGCCGGTCCATTAACCGCGGCGTTACCTGCTGGGTTACCGCTGGGTTGACAGACGCAGTGGGGAGTCAAGAAACTTGCGCTATTGTAACCATTACCGGACCGGGAGGAAGGAATCGAACCGGTGATGTGTGGGTTGCTAATTACAAGTGTGATTGACCATCGCACTACAACAGCCCCTTTACAAAATTCCGTGCAGAACGCTGCAATTAGTTCGGCGCGATATACATTGTGTTTGTGTACTGATGTAGGTTTTCACGGCTCGAATCATGAGGGATAGCCGCATCGAGCGCTCCTTCTTTGCGATTCTTCGAAGCACGATGGTCAGCTTCTGGACATCGTTGTCTTTCAGCTCGGCCTCGAAGCGTTTGGTAGAATTCGCAGGCAATAACCAAGTATTACCTGACAGGGATCGCGACGTGAACGCTTCTACCTTGACCTCCCTCTCCCACGTTGGAAACGCCTGAGGATGCTTCCAGCGTGGGAGGCGAAACGTCGCGAGGGAAAGAGCTCAGTGATACGGCTATCCCCAACAGCTTTGAAGAGCAACCATCAAGTGTATAAGTAATCTTATTCCCTGCCGAGGCACTTTTGCTTCTTTTCATCCTTTGATCTGTTATGCGCAGTTCAGGCGGCCAGGTAAACACGGCTGAGGCACTAGGCCCAGTTGTTCCGATGCAAAATAGCAGCACGGATGAACGGACAAATGTAGACAAATAAATAAATAGCCGCCGGCGTGTGCAGACGCGTCTCGGATGCTCATTTGAAATTCCAATCATTCTGATCATCGCCTTCGTAGCAATGCGCCTTAAAGAGGCCCGTGTTTAATCAAGTTACAGTCTACCTGCTGCGACGCGGATTAGGGTTATTAACAGCAGCAAAGGGCGGCACGGTGGTGTCGCGGTGAGTAGTGCTGCCACCTCACAGCAAGAAGGCCCCGGGTTCAAATCCCGTGTCGGGTGCATTTCTGGATGGAGGAGTTTGCATGTTCTCCCCGTGTCCGCGTGGGTTTTTCGCCGGGCACTCCGGTTTCCTCCCACTACTTAAAAAAAAACTCATTAATTATTTGGTCGATAACATCATAATATATATGAATCAGTGTGTGGCAATATGGCGCCGGTCAATACCGCCTGGCTGCCTCCTCCGCCTCTCTGCGCTTTCCTCGCGCCTCTGAGTCGTTCTCTCGTCGAATGAGTACCTTCGACAGTGAATGAATATGTGCGCGTTATAAATCTAAAATTATTATAATTTTAATTATTATTATTTTGGGACACGGCTATCCCGAGAAAACAGCTCTGAAGAGCAACCATAATAATGTCATATTCGAATGAGGTCATCCTTTCTTCGGGGAGTGTAGAGGTGTAAGCCACGCTCCCCCGTTGTGTTTGTTGCTATGTACGCGACACTGCCACCGAATGAATGCCCAGCATTGCGAACATAACGGGCATGATTCATAACGATGTGTGGGTGCTTTTCGTGGCCACGGAGCTGTGTCACCGTAATCACTCCGCTGTCACATGACTGAGGTCATATTTGTCACAGAAGAAGACAAGCAAGCCCCTGTCATAAAGGCAATCACGCAAAGTGTCCATCATAATGCCCACTCTTGTCTGCTATTCTTACTGTCAGTATTGTTGTCTCTTTTACAGAGGACAGTGCTGTCTGCAAGTGACTTTACTCAACACATCTTGGATAATAATACTGCAATGGGCAGGAGGGTGGCGCAGTGGTAACATCCGCGCTTCGAAGAAAGAATATCTTACCCGTAGGCGGTTCGATTCCCGCCTCTGGCGCCTCCCATTATTTTTTATTAATTGGCCGATAACATAATTCTATATAGGACGCAGTGTGTGGCAAAAAGTTGGCGCCGGCAAACCGTCTGGCTGCCTTCCCCCCTCCCCTGCCTCTCTGCGGTTTCCTCGCGCCTCTGAGGCGTTCCCTCTTCGAATTAATACCTTCAAAATTGAATGGAAATGTGCCACGCGTTGTAAATAGCATTTGTGATGTATTATTACAATGACAATCGCCTAACAGATCCACAAGACTCTTTTTCATGAGGGTCCTGCATTTGGACGTTTGGCCAATCCCATGAAGACGTGTTAAACATGTGGTAGGAAACCGAAGGAACTGGAGAAAGCTCACAACATGAGGGGGTAACACTCAAAGCTTCACACAGACGGATTAAATCCGCAGACAGAATCAATAAAGTCAATCTTCACGTGTACCGATCCCATTTCCATACTTCCATCGCCGTACAGTACACGGTGGTCCAGATGTCTTGTGACACATATAATTGACCTCCAACATTTATTTTCCTTTGCTCATTTCTGATTCAAATAGTCCTTCCTTGTTTCTGTCAAATTAATACAGTTAACATGTCATTCTTATACTGCTTACATTACATCACATACCTATTGGTACACAAAAATGTTACGTTTTAGAGACTTAAATGGGGGTCACGACACATCTGCACCACCCTATACAGTACTTGCATTTCCAGGCCACCATGCAGCCCACTATTCTCACAGGAATTGCCCTCCCTTCCTCCATCCCATCCAGGCATTCACCAGGCTTATCCCTGCTTAGCTCCTGAGAAGCAATGAGATCGGGTCCATTCATGGTGGTGTGTGCAGGTATATTACATACTTTCTCCTAAAACACCTTTCTTTACAAACGCCTCAGTCTACGTTTACAATTAAATTGTAAGCGTCAGGACTATACACCTAACATGGGATTGGGCCTCAATCAGAAACAGCGTCACCTCCCTTAGCATCCAGCCTACTGGCTCGGGAGAATGGGTTAATGTCACTACAATTGGAATCGATTCCGATGAAAATCGGATTGTAAGAAAAACCACTGCAATGGATTGCGTCCGATCTTTAGAAATAAAATGACATTAATCGATTGTACGTGCTTTGAAACAGATAAAGCCTTACAAAATACATTCGTGCATCAAATAATGCATGTTTTAACCATAGACATATTAAAATTTTAATTAAGTTATAAATACGTAAAATCCTAATAGCTTAACAGACAACATAGAACAGCAAGTGCTATTATAACTTGTCCTGACATGCAAGGACACTGTAATTCCATTTTCATAATTTGTTACATTTCAGGATCACAAGCCTATTATATTAAAAAATATATTATTATTATTATTATTTTGACACGTTTTGCTTATTCCTCCCGCTGTTCATTCGCAATAATGTAACATTTACAGGCAACGTGCATACGTAACAAATACTGCAAACGGCTTTTCCGGCAAGCGGCGGTGCGGCGCCTAGCGCAATTCGCCACGTGTCCCAAACCCGGCCACCTGAGTTCGATTCACAGCCACGGCTAACATCAGTGGCGTGTGATATCCAAATCAGTCCAGGCATCCCCACCTTCACTAACCTGCACTCACCAGCATGCAAGATAAAGATACCCCGTATAGCCTCGACAGACTGTAGGGTCAAGTTATGTTAGCGAGCACCTATTATAGCAAGCACGGCACACGACGGGGTGGGTGGCAAGCACCACGCCGCACCAGGTACTCATTTGAGGCCGAGTCGACCTGGTGGAGGCCCAGCACCGGTTCAGAAAAACGTCAGTGTTGTTGGCCGTGAGTGGGATTTGAATAGGGGTCATAACCGGGTTCATAGCCCAGCACATATGGGCGGCAAACAGCCCATTTGACCAAAACAGCGTGGTGAGGCCTGTCACCCCGTCCAGCAAATGGCTTGACAAAGGAGCAATAAATTCCCATTATTCCATGATACAGATGTTGTCGGATAATTAAAACGAGACAGCTGTGGAAAATACTTGTTTCATACCCGTACAAGGCAGCACCCCCGTGGTTACGAGATGATCCTAATTGCATGTTATGTTTGGCAGGGTTAGGGGTTCATTTCACGACGCCTGCAATTGCTTGGAACCCCCAGAGCTCGTGAAATTCACTAGACCTCTGGTTGTGTTTGTAATCCGCTCGCTTGCAGTAAGAACACTGCAATTATATTACATTTTCCAAACACATACGCCTTTATTGTTGTTGTGAGGCGAATCCATCTCCGTGGCGTTGCTAATGATTCCACCCACACAGATTTCATTTAGATGCCTTTAATTATTAAGATTTAACTAGCAATACAGGAGCGCCTGCACTTTTGACAATTACAAGGCATTTAATTCAGGAGGGATTAATGAGCAAAACAAACATGTTTACAGATTGCACGGTTACTGCGGGTAACATTTAAGCGACGCATCGTGGAATATGTCCCGCAGAAGTTGGTAAAGCTGTGAAGCGATTAGAATGCTGATTTTAATAAGGTGAGTCACCGACTTTATTCGGGGCGAGACGGAAATGGGCAGGCCCTGTCAAGAGAACTGACGAGTGACAGATTTAAATACGAAGTGAAAAGCGAGATGATGAATGAACGAATGTACTAATGTCGGTTTTCACTGCTCGATTCATGATGGTTGCTCTTCAGAGCTGTTCTTTCGGGATAGCCGTGTCGCTGAGCGTTCTCCCTCTACCTCGCAACGTTTCGCCTCCCCACGTTGCCTGATGATGCTTCTAACGTTGGAAGCGAAACGTCGCGAAAGAGAGAGAGCGTCTGACACGGTTATCCCGAAAGAACAGCTCTGAAGAGCAACCACCAGAAAGAACGACTGCAAACACAGAGAGAAGGCCGAAGAAGCCGAGAAAGAGACTGGAAACAGACAGTAGCAGCGAGACGAAAGGTTAGAACCTGGAGGTCAACGTTTGACAAGGATAACGAAGCAGAGAAGACAAAATAAAAGTAATGGCATAGAGTGGGTGGAGGCATTTGCCCAGCAGTGGGAGGTTCGAGTTACAACAACAATGCCATTAACAAATACGAGTCTGGTTCGACGGCTTTCATGACCGATAATATCCATAGTGTTTTAAGGGTTTAGATAATGTGAAAAGGTTATGCAAGTGTTAAATATATTTCTAAACACTCCCCCGTATTTTTCCTTGCTCGGCGTCTCAGGAGACACGACAGACACCTGTAGAGGCTCCTCCAAAGAATGGGCATCGGGAAGAGCGAGCCACTGGCACTGCCACCCAGGCACGTGGCTCCACTGGCAATGATTGCACCTCGCGTCGAAACGTTGGCAGCAAACATGCATCGCGTGGCCATCCCTCGCTTTTCTCTCAGCGGCACCATTTGAAAGTGTTATTTTTGTTCCTTTCAAGTCAGCCACCAAATCATGAAATGTCATTTATTGTTCAGTCGTGGAGAATGCCAGTTTGCAACAAACAAACAAAAAAAGGTTTCCTTCTTGTCATTTTCAACGGCGGCATCAGGCTGCTCTTTTAGTCTAGAAGGCTTACCTGTCGGTTCAGTGCCCTATCTTGGTCCCCTGATAATTTGATGTGCGCTAAATAACAGAAACCAGGCTACAGAATCGTTAAACCTTGAATAACAGGGTTTTTTTTAATGTACAGCCATGTATATACTTTCTCACACCACTGTTAATAGAAAGTGTCTGCACTAGTTCTAAAGACTCCCTTTAGTGAGTTTGTTGGCCTAATCGTCCAGGCTAGATAGACGTTTTGTAAAAAATAGCAGAACCCACGCTTTCACGCTACCACGTGTAAGCCGCCAATCGGCTGTGGTGTCCCCATACACACAGCCGGGCGAACAGAGGCGGGGGAGGGTGGTTTTAATCAACTTGAACATCGTCTCAAACGCTGCACCGGGAGGTCAAACCGGTGACCTCTGCATTGCAAAGCCGGCGTGCTGACCGTTACTCCACGGCGGCATCCCTTGAAATAACGTAACTCGTATCGTACAACGAGCACACCGTTTTGCGTCAAAGGACTGCGACCGATTAAGCCGTCGCTCGTCGTAACGCGTTTCCGCCGCGCGCTTTCATGCGAACATGAGACGGCGAGCGTGTTTTATTCGTCCGCTATTGCACCGTGTGAATTCCGCACTCGTGCCGGTACTCGCCTGGCCCATGTAAATAAGCAGGTAATAAGTGCCGCACATAAATTACAATACAGGCGTCTATTGCGTACAAACACCCTTGAGTTAAGGGCTCGTTCGACGTCTTAAACACACGGCGGCCGGATGTAGGAGGCGGCGGAAGAGATGTTTAGCGCAGTGAATGATGGAAAGTGAGATTTTCATGGCTGTTTTACTTACACACAACTATTTACTGCTGTTGCATTTGTGGTAATGCATGCACGCGCAAAAAAAAAACACACACAGGCTCCAAGATGCCTGGTAGACCAACGAAGATTTGTGAAATTGTGGCACGCAAGCCATTATGATGGTAATGTTTAAATGCAAACCCTAAATAGCTTTGTGTCACGCCGAGTAAGTGCCGCTACTTCTTCCATTTTATTCTGTGCTCTCCGTCTCGCGCTCCGCGCGCACGCACACACACAGCAAGTTGTTTCTAAAATGAGATCCGGGAGATTGACCATTGTATACCTCGATTCCGTGCACCGCCACAAGATCAGTCTGTACTTAAAGGTGCTATTAAACACTGTCAAGTGTTAATAGGTTACAGAAATAGCGCACGCACTGGAAAGTGATACACCGGCTTATTTACTTATTTTCATTGCGTTAATGCATTTGTAAGATGCAGTGCAGTGTTTGATCTTTTAGCATATTAACGCTTTAATAAAACCAAATTAAAATAACGGGCATTTGACAAGCCACTTCTGAAGACTGTTGGTTTAATAATAATGATAGCATTTATATAGCGCCTTTCACCCGAGGGTCACAAAGCGCTGCACAAAGCTGCGGAGAGAACGACAGAGCACGGAAAATCAGCAACAATTTGGGTTTTTTGGGGGGGCGGGGTTTTTTATAATCCGAGCTGTGGAGAGAACGGCATATCAACAACGCGAGCCAGGAATCGAACTCAGGTTGGCAGGTTCATAGCTCAGTACGCTAACCACCGTGCCGCCGCTCTACACAGCACACAGTTTATATTTAAAAGGAACGACCAACCGCTGTCAAGCGCTAATCGTTTATAGAAAATCGTGTACACATTGGAAAGGCATCCACTGATTTGGTGTTTGTTTTGTTTTATTGGCTTTTGCCAGATATTTGAACTTCAGCACAGCGAGGCTCTACGCCACAGTAATTCACATATGCGATACATCTGTTATCAGTTCTAATGCAGTGTGCCCCTTTGCATCAGGGAATACCGCCTCCGTGACCTCCAGCATATCTCGGCTTGGCAGAATGAATGGTCGCTGTATTACCCTAATCGGGACAATTCACAGATAGGCTATCTAAATAGCTAATATCTGCTAGGATTAATATACGGTGGGGGGGGGGAGCGACACGAAATTATTTCCGTGCGATTGCAAATAACCGGGGAGAGAGTTGACTTTGATGCATTTCGCCGGCTAATGTGCTCGCACGAATATGCAAAATATTTCAAATGGGGGGTGACCGGGGGTTGCGCCGCACGCGAGCGCCAACGACCTGGCAAAGGGAGAAAAATGAGAGCGGGGAATTAGTGGAAATGAGAACAAAATGACACAAGTTAACAAAGTGTGACCGCGCCGTCGCGAGAATCCGCGGTGAGATGCGATGTGGAAACCCGTGGCGGCGAGTGACAAATGCTGCGATGTGCCGCGCTGCGCTGGGCTGCCAGGCCAGGGTCCGGGCCGATGCATCACATATGTACGTAAACAAATTGTCACCACCGCCCAGCCCGTCGTGAATGATTCCCGACTGAGGTTAACGGCTTAGCTCTGTCCATCCGACTGTCTGCGAGTTGAGCCCCTGATAACCCTCGTGAAAGTAATCCAATGTAAATGAAATGTCGGTTATCGGATTGCGATGCTAACAAGGGAATAGCCTGGAGAAAACCGGGCAAATTAATCATCAAAACGTTGCCAAAAGCAAATATTGATGAGTGCTCCTCAGAGCTGTTCTTTCGGGATAGCGGTTCGCCTCCCACGTTGGAAGCAACGTGGGAGGCCAAACGTAGGCAAGGAAGAGATGGAGATTCCTCGACACAGCGATCCCGAAAATAACAGCTCTCAAGATCAACCATCGTTAATCCAGCCATGGAAATATGCAAACGTGTTTGTCCCCAGCCACTATCCATCGTTTTCCGTGCAGCGAGTTAAGTGCTTCTGAGAGAAAAAAAACGTATTTTGGACTGAATCCATGCGTACGCATGGTTTTTCTTCATGGCTTTTACTCCCTGTCCACTCTGTATGTCAACAGAATGCATGAAAAATAGACCACGCTACAAGAGATACTGCTCTGTCTGTAAGAACGTCACCAGCATAACAAACACACTTTATGATGATGTGTTTGTAGGTCGTATTTATACGTAGGTCATAATTATATCGTAATTTACAGCACCTGGTCAATCCACTACTGCATGAAGGTTTTCCCTCGCTATGATGGTCACAGGAGTTGTTTGGCCATACTTCGCCACACTGGATCAGTGCGGGTTGCAGAAAGGGATCGATGGCCCAGAACCGGTTCAGGTACCACTCACCACTGATGATAACCACAGCCAGGAATTGAATTCAGGTGGCCGGGTTCATGGCATAGTGCACTAACCACTGCACCACCGCTCGACCGCTCGACCCCATACTTTACATTATGTACTATATACTAGGGTGATTCCGTGGCTATAACATTGTTATAGCATACATCCAGGGATTTAGTTCTTTGTACAGAGCACAGCAACTCACTGTGAAAACATTAAGAAACTCTAAGAGCCTAAACGACGCACGTGTCATTATAAATAACACAACTTTGAAATGTACCGTATGCAACCTTCGCGATCACGTGCAGCTGGTCTTACCGCAGCATTCCACTGCCCCAGATTAACAGCAAGAACATTGAGAGACCAACAATGATCAATGTGTTGCGAACATAACTTTATCTCAATTAGCGCCGTGACGCATGCAAACTTTCGTGAAAATGAGGTCAATGCCTGCACCAAACGAGATTTTCAGAGACTGTTAATCACCAACTCATTATCCTTGTTAACTACAAAGCCTTCACCGGTTCCCAGTCCAGTCCCAGATCGACTGCACCGTATCTCGCCAGCATCACTATCCTTCACCGACTCATCCTAGTCCGCCACTCCCCTCTCATCGCCTATCTCCCGTAAAGAGCTTGCAAGCTCACTGGGTATTATTCTGCTGTAATAATACATATCTATCTATCTCGCTCTCCTACCCGTCGCGTGCTCTCCGCTCCGCCAATCAAGGCTTCCTATGAAAGCCCCCAGTGGAACCGCGCTCAGTGAGGAGCTCACTTCTCTCCCTCTGCTGCGCTGACGGCCAGAGATTCCCGTCAGTCAATATTCATTCATTGTCAGAAACCGCTAAATCCTGTACAGGGTTGCGGTGAGCCGGAGCCTATTCTGGCAGGCACAGGGCGCAAGGCGGGGCTATACACAGGATGTGACGCCAGACAATCGCAGGACACCGGGGGGCAATTTAGTCCGAAGGCCAATTAACCCATGCAGCAGCATGTCTATTTAACTGTGGGAGGGAACTGTGGGAGGAAACTGGAGTGCCCGGCGAAAACCCACGCGGACACGGGGAGAACATGCGGACTCCACACAGAAAGGCACCAGCACAGGCGATTGCCCTGCCTCTCTCAGAAGTTCAACTCGTGGACTTTTAAGCAATTTGTCCAAGGAGCACGTAATGCAGAAACAATACGTTCGAGTTTATTTAATTTGCTACGAGGACGGCGTGCTTTGGCCACCTTCCCGGCGAGTTTACGAGCGAGAACCGCGGTGCTTCGCGAGTAAAGTAGCAGCGAAAACAAAAGACAACCCCCCGTAATTCTTGCGGAGAACAGGTGTAGGGTCCTTATGGAATGTTTCACAACTAACAAACGAGGTGTTTAACGGTCGTAAATGAAACACGCGATATTTAAAAAAAGTGCGAGAAATGTGAGTTGCAAAAGGCTTCAGACAGAAGCTCTATTATTCCAGCCTAATCGGGGTATAAATACACGCGAATAGAAAATACTGTGCACCATTTTGCGAGAGCAACAGGCACCAGAACAGGTTAGGTGCAAGCAAGCCCTGCGATTTGGTGTTAATCGGAATATAATGAGGAGTGCGTATTTCAGAAACGTCGAGTAGCGACGTGGAAAGACTGTATCTGAACAGACAACGAAACATGCAAACAAATCAAATACTGTCTTCTCTGAGTGTGACAGTGGCTACGAACAATATAACTTCTCACTGCCCAAGACGCACATTTGAAGGTGGTGTATTTGTAATTCGTAAACTCCAAGAGAGTAATTGATTGTCTAAATCACTGGGCTGTGGATGTGTATTACACACACTGCTCCGTGTCTTGCAAAATAACAAGCACACGATCAATACATTCCTCTCCTTCGCGGCCTATGACTGTTTTCAAAATTTTACAAAAGTATATACAGTCCATGCATACCTCATTCTGGCTGCATTATGTAGATCCCACAGTGTTTGCACCACGTCTCGTAACGTCGTTGCATTGCGAGGCTCAAATAACAAACACAATTGTTTGTTTTCTTTACGTGTGTGTGTGTGTGCTCATCAGATGCGTTTTGAAAAACAAGGGCTTTGCTGACTATTGTTGCTGCATTATATGTCTGGATCAGACTTCCTTGCAAAGAAGAGATTATACATTGACACGAAAAAGTAACCCCAATAATTGCCCGGCAGCCAACAAATGCATTTCAGTAAGTCAGTCCGGGCTGTACACAGGATGGACTGGCGTCGAATTCGGGATGCAGCCCTGCCTTGCGCTCTCTGTCTGCCGGGAAAGGCTCCGGCTCACCACAACCTTGTACAAGATTAAACGGTTTTTGACAATGAATGAATGCAAAAAAATAACCATTGAGCTATGTAGCTCTTTCACAGGTGTCCATCTCGGGCCACCAGAGGTAATTTAGTCAGTACAATTAACCAATGCGGCATGGGTTTGGACTGTGAGAGGAAACCGAAAGACCCGGCGAAAACCCACACATGGCACGGGGAGAACTAAACAAACTTCACACAGAAAGGCACCCCAGCCGGGAATCGAAGCCGGGACCTTCTTGCCGTGAGGCGGCAGCGCTACTCACTGCACCACCGTGCCGCCCACCCCCCGTGCATTTGAATCCAATACAGGAAGGTTGGCGACACAGCCAAACAATTCGCGTCGATCAAATACACTCTTCCGCAGTCAGCGCCAGGAAATGTCAGTGGGTTCTGGCCTTCAAAAACCTGTTGCCATGTTTCTCTCACAGGCACGACAGCGGGGGTTCCAGAATTTGGTTCAATTCGAGAGTCTGCGTGCCCGGACTCGGGCAGGCGTGAGCTATCGAGCTACACAATCGCCGTGATAGAAAAACAATTTGAGGGTCACTTTCCGGTGGCGGCGCAAATCAGTCGACGGGGCAACGCGACGCATAGGGACAGAAAAAATGCCCTTTCATGGCATTTTTGGAATGCACGGGCTGATTAATAATAGAAAACAGAATCAGCCCTAATAGGAATGAAACCCAGTGGCTTTTGAATAATGCAGTCGCACGCGGACCTGCATAATAAGCAGGCAATCTGTCACAAAGTGGATCCCAGGCACGGACACCCCCGTTCGCGCCACCGCTCCGGACGGATGTGTGCACCTCGTGTTCCACGCCGCTCGCATTCAATTACATTTCTGACGGCGGAAAACGAGACACGTAATTTTTTTTGTGTAAAGCATTGTTTGCCTTGATAAATTATATTTTTTTGTTCACGCCCTTTCCGAGCCGATGAGAGTCGCTCGTCGAAATGCCGTGACGGGGGGCTCTTACGGCAGAGGAGGAGGGTAGGGATGGGCTGGGGTGGGGTGGGACGAAAAGACAGAGATGCTCGGAGAGATATCGTGATCGCTCGCCAGAAAGACGCCATCAACTGGAGCCACGCAGAGAGACAACGGCAGCACGCGGCAGTTATTTCCCCGGTAAATCAGGGCGGTGAATGTGGCCACTTGCCGCGAGCATTATCGCGCCGGCGATAGTTCACAGCGGAGAAAGGCTTTCGCGAGTGTGCTCTATGGCGTCTCGAACACCGTTCGCTTGTCAAGTCGAAGGCGATCATTCAAAAAGAAGCCTTGCCAAAGGGTTACTTATGAAGGACACTGGCAACTTGGAGATATCATACGGACAGGACTTTGCAAACGTGGAGTAACGTGCTAGAGGAATCAGGCCCTTTCCGGCAGATCGAGTGAAGCGTTGGCCAGAAGCACGCGTGTGCCGTATAACGTATGAACACGTTTCACTTTTCAGTCGTAATAATTCACTTCAACTTTATTGTCAATTCTGCCGTGTGTACAGGACATATAGAGGATCGAAATGCCGTTTCTCTCAGACCCCCGGTGTTGGCATCTGAGAGAAACGGCATTTCGCTCTCTTTCTATCTCTCTCGTTCACGTCTCCGAACGCTTCGCCGGGCGCAAAACAACAAAATCCCGCCGCACGGCCGCACGATTGTCGGCGGATATCTTTTCGGAGGAGCAGGCAAGTTTCCAAAAACTTGCACCGGCGATGAAATTTGACAGGCACAGATGGAGTCTTTAATCAAGTCAATATATCGACGCATGCTCGCGGAGGAAAATGGCACCCCGTGCGACCTTTTCAAAAAACACGCGCGCGGCTTTTATTACACCGCCTTTCATGCTGACACACACCCGGGAATAAGGAGGGCCTCCTGTTCCTATGGAGACGAAACCACATTTTCACCGCGGAAGCATTAGTTAATCTGCCGCTAGTGCAGGGGCGTGACGCTCAGCAGCCACCTTCAATCTGCATGCCCGCGTGTAATTAACGTCGGCCAGCGGTAAGTGCGGCTTTGATAGCGGATCGCCGAGGGCACACGGATTCGACACCGGTCCTCAGCCAGCGGCCTCTGGCAGATTCGTGGCCCCTGTCGGCAATCGCAGCCGCACGACACACAACAACAACCCCGCATGCTAATGAAGCCATTTGTAAACACTTTCAAACCGGAGGTTAAACGCAGTCACCTTGAACTGCGACAGGTGGCACTATCTTTTTGCCGTTGTCATTCGTTCCGGTGGCGTAGTGGGGTAGCGCTGCCGCCTCACAGCAAGAAGGTCCCGGGTTCGAATCTCGGCTCGGGCGCCTTTCTGTGTGGAGTTTGCATGTTCTCCCCGTGTCCGCGTGG
>JAZEWU010000033.1:2343905-2354727 GCA_036362915.1 Geotria australis | reverse complement strand
CCCCCCCGCCCCCTACTCAATAGTTGTAGTGGTCCCTCCCTTTCAAGACGTGCTGGAACCGGGCCCCGTTAGTACGCTTACTTGAAATCCAGATGGTGTACTGATGTAGGTTTTCACAGCTCGATTCATGATGGTTCCTCTTCAGAGAAACCGTCATCAATCCAGATGTCGGTTTGTGAAGCCCAGGCACGGTATTTGACGCAATGGGGCAAATCTACTGATGTAGGTTTTCACGGCTTGATGCGTGAGAACGCCAGATGATGCCTCCAACGTGGGAGGCGAAACATGGTGAAGGAGAGGGAAGTAACACTCAACACGGCGATCTCGGAATAACTGCTACGGACAACAATTCTCACGATGGAACCGGTTGCTTAAATCTCCCCCGTCCCCCCGCCCATCTTTGTCTTCCCAACACCATAGGAGGGAACATCACAGTCGATCACTTCAGCAGGCGGTGGCGTGAGCAGGCGATTGCAGGGGCCGCGCCTTTACCTTACGAGTGGAGATCAATCGCTACAAACAGGTGCGTGTCCTCTCGGCGGCCGAGCGGCCACTGAGCGCGATGCCACCGGTGCAGAAGGAAGCCGTGTCGATTGGACCCCACGCGGCGCCGCGCAGCTGTGCAGCGAGATGTGGCACATTAAATAACTTTTTCAAAGTTTATTGAGTCGGAAGGAACGGTGTCACGCCATGTCTCAAACGGGATAAGCAAGGGGCTGTTACAGTCAGCGCTATCGGACAGGCAATCAGGCAAGCAGGAAAGTGAACATACTTCACGTAGATGTTATTGGCTTTTAGCGAACAGAATGTTACGGGGCAGACTGCCTCGCGTTTCACTCATGGCAAATGATCTCAGTGAGAATGCGTTCTTTCTGGATAGCTGTGTCAAGTGTTCCTCCGGATCTCCTTTGTGATCTTGCCTGCGAATTCTACCAAACACTTCGAAGCCAAGCTGAAAGACGACGATGTCCAGAAGCTAGCCATCGTGCTTCGAAGAATCGCCAAGAAGAAGACCTCCCACGTTGGAGGCATCGTCATCAGGCTCGATGAGACCTGACGACGGCTTCACTGTCGGAGGTAACCGTCGCCTGACGATGCCTGCATCAACATTGTGAAGGAGAGTAGGAACACTCGACACGGCTATCCTGAAAGAACAGCTATCGAGAGGAATTATCATACGTCGAGTCGTGACAAATCTACACCATTGCACGAGTGAGAAGGTATTTTGCAAAGTAGCACCTGACCTTCGGGGTAGGTTGGACCGCCACCTAGGTATCCCACAAAGTGTGTGTACATGCGCCTATGGGCATACAAATGGCACAGCATTCCTGCTGCCCAGGCTCTGACAGATGGCAGTGAATGCGTTTAATCAGACTCCCTTTAAAATGTGCATCCTCGGCCAAAATCCATCATGACATGTAGTTTATGCACCAGAGGAGATGTGAAACTGCACCAATGCCTGGCATCTATATTTTTACTTAGATGTGCTGCTGTCTTTTAATTAAATTAAAATCCAACTATTTTTTTTACTACAAACGAAAAAAATACAAACCATTTAAAAACAACTGTATTTGTTGTGCTATACGTCTCCCTGTTTATATTCTGAAAAGTGCAATAATCTGTGTGTGTGTGAGAGAGAGAGGGAGGGCTTTTATTTAATTGTTTCATGTCCGTAGCAAATCCGTCCACCATTAAAAAGAATTTGATCATTACAAACCACACAGGGCCTGACAAGTCTTGCGTGGCATGGGAGATTCACGACTCCACACAATTCAGACGCTTAATGATCGTAATGAAAAGTAAAGTGATTAAGCGCCACTGGGAAATGGTGCTAAACTGACAAATGGAAATCTGTGCGAATCACCACCAGGGCTCCATCAATCTCCCCGTTCGCGGCACCACTTTCCCAAGGGCGAGAGGGGGCCGCCCCATCAGCGCCCGCCCAATTTGGGACAAAAAAAGAAAACCCCACAAGCAGGGTTAATTTATTTGAATATTTTCGTTTTCATCCCCAAGCGTATAACGACCGTGCCCCCCGACAGAGCAGTGGAACCTCCCGGGAGCTCTTCCAGTGACCTCTGGTCCACACAGCAGGGGGCAGCACTTTCCAATCTGCTCTGCATACGAGAGTAAATCTTGCTACGGGACAAGTCAGACTGATATTTTAATGCTCAGGAGCTAGAATTTGGCCAAATTAAGTACGGAGCCAAATATTGCGAGATTTTTTTTTCCATCCATCCATTTTCTAAACCGCTTGTCCTGGTGAGGGTCGCGGTGGCAGCAGTCCAAGGTGAGTGGACCAGACATCCCTTTCCTAAGTAATAGATTCCAGCTCTTCCTGGGGGATTCCCAGGCTTTCCCAGGCCAGCGATTTTTTTTTGTTTTGTGAAATCATTAGTGACTGAGCCGATAGCGTCAATTTACTGCATTTGAGAACTCAGTGTAACCACAGATAGCTGCCTGGAGGTCGAACCAAGCTTTTGGAGGTGCCAGCTCAGTATTCTCACCACTTTGACCTTGAGCCAGCCACCTTGCGAATGAGAGCTTAATTCCTCACTAAACAACGTCGCGGCCCACTGGCAGACCGCAGTAGGCGGTACGTGACTCGCAGCCTTAGCGAGAGAGAGATATACCTGATGTGGTGTGCTGGGTGCCGAAATATTTTACGAGTTGCCGACCCTGACAAACCCGGCTGAAATTAAATCCCTGGCTGTAACCTGTCAGGGATTAGCGTGAAAGCTGGGGACGCGTCGGTCTCTTGTGATTCCGCTAAACCACCCCTTTGACTCGTGTCAACTTGGACACCGTTCCCTCCACAGCGTCTCGCCCCTCTCGTGCCGCTGACGATTGTGTAATTAATCTTTCAATGTAGACTTTTTAAACCGGCCGCGATCAGAAGGAGGGATCCTCTTACGCCCGTTACGCTTCAGTGTCACCGAATGAATGGGAAAGGATGTACCCGTACACACGGCGCGCCCTAAAACCCAACTAAAAGTAGGCCGGAAAAAAACGTTAGAAGGCAGAGCGTGTCGTAAAAGTCACGTTATACCGGATTTTTTCAGCCAAATTTACCATCAACGCATCTCGATACTGTCACACATCGGAAGCTAAGCGGTGTTGAGCCTGGTTAGTGTTTGTATGGAAGCCTGTTTGGGAATGCCAGGTGTTGTAGGCTCAGGGCTGTGAGATGACCGTGAGAGGGCAACACAACAATCGATTCGCAAATGCATTTTTATCTGAGCTTTGAGCGTCATCTCCTCGCTTGTGTGATTTTTCGCAGGCCACCCAGCCTTTCTCCCGCACGAAGCCCAATAGTGGAATTGCCCATCCATCCATCCATTGTCAGAAACCGCTTACTCCTGTACAGGGTCACGGTGACCCGGAACCTATCCCGGCAGACACAGAGCGCAAGGCAGAGATATACGTACGATGGGACGCCAGTCCATCACAAGGCACCGGGGGCAATTCAGTCCGCAGGACAATTAACCTATGCAGCAGCATTTTTTTTGGGCTGTGGGAGAAAACCGGAGTGCCCGACGAAACCCCACGGGGACACGGGGAGAACATGCAAACTCCACACAGAAAGGCACCCGAGCCGGGATTCGAACCCGGGCCCTTCTTGCTGTGAGGCGGCAGCGCTACTCACCACGCCACCGTGCCACCCTGTGACATTTCCCAATTATGCCAATATAGGACCCTCCCGAAAAAGCGTCTTGTGACTCAGTGAGGCTTTTCTGGATAAATGGCATTCCTGTATTATTATTAACACGGAGATTTAGTGAAGCCCAGGATTGAGCTTACCTAGCATAATCCAGTGCGAGCGAAACTCCCTCTGCTTGCGTTGAGATAATAAATCTGGATCTGCTCGCTTGCATTTAGCGTCCCATATTCACGTCCAAACCTTTCGCATGCGGCAGCGATATATTTTGCAGTCGTTATGCCTCGTCAATGAATGGGCGCTTTGTGGGTTATGATAGAGACTGATGCAGGCTTACGGTACGTCGTATGTCACACTTGTCCTTAAGCGACCTGACACGGTTGTGTTTTATACACTCGGGTTTTCATAAAAACATTACGCATAGAGCACGTTATCAATAAGAGGGAATTATACGCTGCTTGTCATTATTATTATTATTATTATGAGATTATCATGGTTCGTGTTGTTATGGGTTTCATAAATGCTGCTCAGTAATGTTCTATAAATCATGATGCTTTCACACCGGCTTCTTGCATCTGGTTAAATAAATATATTTAGCGATTCTCCATTAGAATGCTATCCATTACAATGCTAGTTATTTCATTATATACAGTGGTGACATCCATTTCATCATTTTGCTTCTCACGGGATTAGAATCAGATGCTTAGCAACAGCCAAATTCCCCGGCTAGATCTTTAGTCAACATTTTTAGTTTTTTTCAAGGCAATTGTTGTCGCTCTCTCTTCACTAGTATTTAAGTTTGACGTCCATCGGTGCAACAGAAGCCAAACTTAAACACTGAGCGCATTTCCCCCGGCGCCCTGTGATGGACTGGCGTCCCATCCTGGGTAAAGCCCTGCCTTGCTCCCTGTGTCTGTCGGGATAGGCTCCGGCTCACCGCGACCCTGTATAAGATTAAGCGGTTTCTGACAATGGGTGGTGGATGGCACGCGTCTGCCGCTGTTCGGCTAGCCCAGACGTGATGGCAAAGCGGCGGCATTTGAACCTGCACGATGCATCTTCTACGGTGCATACAATCAAAATGTGCCAACGGGGAGACGCCTGACGATGCCTCCCACGTGGGAGGCGAAACGTCGCGAATTAGAGAGGAGTTAACGCTCGACACGGCTATCCCCGAAAGAACAGCTGTGGAGCGCAATGCTCAAGCTCGGCAGGTTGAAACTTGAGCTCAGTGCAGGCGCGTCGCAGCCGCCGGTGTTACATGAAAAAGTGGGGGGGGGTGGATTAATGTTTCTGTGAAAGTGTGGGTGTCGCAACAGGTAGTCTCATATGATATGAGACTACCTCAGGAAAAAGTGGGGGGGATGGATTCATGTTTCTGTAAAAGTGCGGGTGTCGCAACACCCGCGGCTGCGACGCGCCTGGCTCAGTGGGTTGTGCAGCTGGGTCATTGTAAGTCCATCCCGATATTTGAATCCAACTCTGCAAACCCATTTGATGGGCCCCAACGACAATTGCACGCTGCCCGCATACATTTGCGCATGTTGAAATGCACGGGGACGGCCGAGAAGTGGCGGGCCTCAATTGCGATTTCACCTGCAATTTTCGAAATGATACGAGCCCGTCGTGTTATGAGATGCGACGCTGCGATTTCACATCACTCTGTTTCCCGCGCCGCTGTGCTGTTAGACGGAGGGCTGACGCACAGCTATCCGTTACAGATCGGAGGATTCACTCGTGCGACGTTTCACTTAACCGTCACGAGTTACAATTGTGATTGGACAATCAGTTGTTATTTTTAACACTGGATAATTACTAGTGCCTCTAGTGGCTTAAGGGGTCGCGTGAACCTATTATAAGACAATCAATATTATCCTGTACAGGGTCGCGGTGAGCCGGAGCCTATCACGGCAGACACAGGGCGCAAGGCAGGGCTATACCCAGAACGGGACATTATTTCCGTAATTCTATATGTAATCTAAGGTGACTGCGTTGAACACTGGATTGTTTTGCCCGTCGGTTTGCTCCAAAATGTTGCAGAGCAACACGTTGGCGAGGACCAACTGTTGGAGAATCTCATTTGTGAAAGTTTTGAGCTCCGGTCCTGGAGGTCACACTCGGTGCAGCCGGTTACATAAATGTCCTCGGTTGTGTCGCTGTGCGGTTACCACGGTTGAGTCAATTGACCCCACGGACGCCCTTCCAAATGAGATGTTCCGCCTCGAGGGTTTATCCATTTGAAACATATTAATCAATTAATGAAACATAACGACCATAACTCCAGATGCTGCATTAGCAGTGATGTTAATTACTTTTAATCCATTTCGCCAGTACACAGACATGGACTCTGACAATGTTTTCCATCATCGCGCATTACCGCGCATGGCGTACGGATCAGAAGCGCGGACGCGCGGTAAAGAAAAGTAAACAAAAGGCTGACAAGTGGGCGAAGAAGGCACGCTTGGAATGACACTGACGGACAGAAACGGCAAGACACGGACACACTGAACGAATGCAAAACAGATGCCACCGCACTGAAAGAGTACAAGTGGGCTGGGGTTGGCTACATTACGGTCGACGGACAAGACCGGCGATGGAATGGCAGTTAAAGGCAGGGGGTGGGAGATCGTGCTCAACGTGGCTTGAACACGCCTAGTGCGGAGATGTAGCGATGATATCGGTTTGCGTGCAGGAGCGAGGTGTGTCGAGGCGCCGCAGGACCTTGACAGACGGTAATGGACGGTGATGCTAGCAGGACAGGAGATTCGCTCAACGATCGGTAGCGAAAGTATGATGACGCAACAACATTACAGCCGTAGAGCATCTTTCAGGGTCAAGACTACTTTATCGGCCACTATAGCAGAGCTGTTATACACCCTCGACATTTAAATATAATTATACCTGGTTGGGGGGGGGCCGGGCCCGTTAATATTCGCGTGCGCGTTTGATCGTCTTAAGTGGCCGCGAGATTTTCATCGGCGGCAGGTTTGCTCGACGAAGATCGGTGTCGGCGCGGCGGGCGGGCGGGCATCGAAGGCACCGCGGCGCTTTTCGCGAAGAAGCGGAGAGACCGGAGGGAGACGGGAAACACAGGGCGGCGGGACGCGTCGCCTGCGAGCCAAGATTTAACGCCGGAGACACTCTGTGGCCCCATTAGGTGCTAGGCGAGGTATGCTTAGTGCCGGAAAACGCGATTACGCACCAGTCGTGGGAGAAAGCGTCGGCTTGAGACTCGGTCCCAGATATCTTAGACAAACATTCCTTTATGGATAATTGTTTAATAATAATAACGCTCGAGTGCAGCTCTCTGCCTAATGCTCGTGTACAGCAAGTCTGTCAGTCTCGTGCTGGGTGGAGGCTGTCGGGGTTGCACGACCATACTTCACCACGCCGGTCGGCGCTCCTTTGTGATGGAAGGGGGAGGGGGCACGAGGACGTGTTCGCATATCAAATCTGTCGGTTCGAACATCGGACCCAGGTCGCCGAGGTTCATCGTGCGGTGCGATAACAACCCACTTGTACCGCATCTCCACCTCGTATTCGCAGCCGGAGCGCTGTACAGTGTATGAATTACAGGATATACATATTAATTTCCTCGGAGTCCGGCGCGAGATCAAATCATGACTTGGTAAATGTTTGATTAAAAATATTGCATAATCCTGCGGAATTATTATCTAACTCTCGGGTGCACTGGTGTGCGTTTAGCGCGGTTAATTCTGCACGTGCGTCTTGCGTTCACCCAGAGCTCATCATCAATCCCGACAGAGGGTTAATCGCGCCGCTCATTTTTTGGCTTCACCGATGCCACTGGCGAAATTCCACACGGACTTCTAATGCAATGAGCGTCTCGGTAACCGACAGCCGGTACACATTTTGGAAAACCTCACGTAATGTTCCATACGTGCGCACGTTTAGGTGGATTAATCATATCGCGTGGTCGTAAATGATGACGCTGGATGGGGAGCAGGGGGGGGTCTTCATCCAGCAGTGGACTAATCATGGCTGCCGACGATGATGTTATTCTGTTCACACTTACAATGGTAGTCATGGCAGCCAACAAGCAAATATAGGCGCACAGCGCGATCAAAACACCGCGTGCGTTTTTTTCTTGAGAGGATTCAACAAGCCACTGTTGATGATTGCACACATTTCACATTTTTGCTACATCAACCAAAAAGACTATTATGAATAAGTATTGTTTGAAAATTGGCTGCGAAATAAACAAGCTATTTAAAACGTAGGCGATACTGTTTCCAAACCTCCGAGCGATACTCTCCCAAGCCCTGGCATTGCACCTTCCACAATCTCCGTTAGTCTTGATCGCTACGATTCCAGCTCAAATGTGTGCAACGCTGTGTATTTTTGACTATTTTATTTGAAAAATGTGTCCAAGGCTAGGTGTAAATGTGTTTTTGTTGGTTGATTTAAATGTTGTTATATATGAATCTGTTATATATTTAAATTATTGTCATCAATTCGCATGTTTGTTGCGTCGCAGGAGTCCCGTAAAGAGCTGTCAAGCTCACTGGGTATGTTTCTGCTGTAATAATACACATCTATCTATCTATCTATTATTGATACAATTTATAACGCGCCATCGCGCAAATTCCACGCCTGGTCATGGACGAGACACGGACACGGAGGCGCAGCGAGGAAACCGCAGAGAGGTGGGGGGAGTCAGCCCGGCGGTCAGCCGGTGCCAACCCGCCAGACACTGCTTCTTATAAATTATGATGTTATGTCGGATCGACCTGGTTGGAGACCACTGCGTTAGACGCTCTTTGGCGAAGGTGGCGGATCTGCTGTGCAGTGGCGTCCGCACACGTTAGGCAACACAGAGGGTTGTTTTGTTACGAATAGATTTAGTGCATTGCTTTTCGACAGAATTGAGATGTAAAGCAAGTAATGTTTGTACGTGTAAAGCACTGTCATTACGGATAGTGCAACCACATAAACACGTTAATGTGATGTGCCAATTAAAGGAATTTTCATCGCCAGTAAACGCCTTGCAGCAATTCATCATATTTTTTTTCAAAGTGAGTAATTCACCCGCCGCTAAATGTTTTTAACACACCACGTTGCACCAAAGTCTCTCGTCGTTGGAACGAGGGACTTTGGAAAAGGTTTATTCTCTCAAGGAGATGCACACGATGCAAAGTTTGCGAGTGAAAAACTTGGGCACACGCCACGCTCGGCCTAGTCTATCCATCCCCCCAAGAGCATCTTGGCGCAGCGCTTCCCTCGAACGAGAGAGATCGTTTGGATGCTACTGTTGATTAACTTCGCGTAAAAACAAATGGTGCTTTTCGTCGCCAGCTATCGGTCTGTATCTTTAAGTGCCGTCTTCACAGTGGTGACAAAGCCCGCAGGATAGTAGCTGTTAAAGTAAACACTGTCGGGAGCGAGGGGGGGCAACCCTGGATTTTCTCTCTCACATCACTCCTGGCAGCTGGGGGTCACGAGTGTTCCACCTCCCAGACAGTATTTAACACAACTCTTCCACGCTGGCGAGAGGTGAGAATACCCACGCTTCACCCCACCACACGCGACCTGCCGGTCCACTAACTGTGGTGTTACCCATTTATACTGCTGCGTGGACAGATGCGTGAGGGAGATTTAAGAAACCACCCCGCCGGGGGATCGAACTAGCGTCCTCAAGATTGCAGGTCCAGTGGGAGGGCACACATGAGCAAAGATGATGGTTGCTTTTCAAAGCTGTTCTTTCGGGACAGCCGTGTCGAGCGCTCTGTATCCTTCGCTCGACACGGCTATCCCGAAAGAGAAGCTTTGAAAAGCAACCATCATGAATCGAGCCGTAAAAAACTTACATCAGTACACGAGCAAATATGAGCAAAGAGCAATTTCTGAGAAGTGGGTTTTGAAGAGCCACTGCTTACAATTTCTTGGTTTTTTTCATAACTCGTAATATATTTTACGTTATTATACAAACCAAAGAAAACACGCATACGGTCCAGATGTTTGTAATCGACTGTTTATCTTCACAAAACAGCCGTCACAGACAAAGTAAAAGTTGTCGGTCTATTATACTGCGGTATCAGAAATGCTCATTGTGCAACGTCAAAAGCTGCCAAAAGTAATCCCGTTCTCTTCCGAATCCACATTCTTGACATGCAAAGTTTCAAAGTCAGGCTGCGATGCACGACATGTGAACAAAGGCGTCACATTGTTTTGTGAACCGCGCAGGTCCGTCACCCGTAGCATCTTGTATACATTTTGTACGAAAGTGCATCTCCATAATGTAGAATGTCAAAAGATGCCAACATTTATTCAATGTTATGGATAATTGCTTCAATTAGTCACAATAATGTCGGTTGCATCATTTGGTCAAAACAGATAAACAAAAAAACAATAAAACATCCCGATGGTTGGTCTTCAGAGCTGTTTTTTGGGGATAGCGAAACGTCGCGAGGGAGAGAGGGAGATCGCTCGACACGGCTATACCGAAAGAACAGCTCGGAAGAGCACTCATCATTAATCGAGCCGTGAAAACCTACATCAGTACCACAACCACCCTCGTCACTGCGTGTTGCAGGGTATTGAATGAAGGACGCTGCATTGTTTGTTAGTGCCGTTTGCTGAATCAATCCCCCTTCCTGCCTTCCAAACATTGCAATTGCCGCCACCATTGAATGCACATCTCGACAAAACAGCCTTGAACGTTGATGATTCTTATCCAAAACAATTTGCCAGCCGCATGTAACATTACCATACAAATTGCTAAACATTGGTACAGACAGAAGTAAAAAGGCCCTGTAATTAAAATACTGAAGTATACTAACTATACCCTCAGTGGTGCAAAGACACTTCCGCAGAAAGAATTTTACGCGATGTATAATTAATTTTCAGACATGCCACGACTCTACACGTTAACAGGCCCTGCCCTTGAGATTGTGTGGAACCCGTCAATTTACATAACGTATTTGATACAATTCCAAAACAGAAATTTTTATCTGCAAGACATCTAATGTAACGAAATAATTGGAAATAAATTGACTCGAGCTTCTGATGAATTGTGAATGTCAAAACACACTTTAGAAAACCATTTGAAGTACTACATTTAAAAAGAAAAATTAAGGAGTATTTTTTCTCCTTACTTCATTTTTTTCCAAGAACTCTCTTCTTGTCTCTGTATTTCCTAGAAGA
>JAZEWU010000033.1:2317540-2337517 GCA_036362915.1 Geotria australis | reverse complement strand
GGATCGCGACGTGAACGCTTCTGTACTGTTCAGTACGGTGTACCAGTAAAAAACCATCGCTGAAGAGGGGTTGCAAAACGACCGTGCCGGAGAAAAAAAAGTTACTTTCATCACCCCTGCCTGGATGTTAAGCTCAATCCCAAGGGCCTCCCTCAACAGCCTTCACGGACCTCCTTTAGACACTCGGTATGGTCCCCAATGGTTGTATAACCCCCCCCCCCCCCAGCCTCGTTGCCCCCACCCTCGAACTTCTAAATTGCTTCCACGTCCCTGCGTCGGATGATTATTTGCCCAATGTTCCAGCGAGTGATTTCAATTACACTGCTGTGCACTGGTAACGCCGTGACCAAAAAACTTCCCTCGCGTTTAATTGTCTATGATGGCGTTGCCACGTTCCGTACGTGGGTCTAACGATGCATTGATTCGCCAATTAATATTGATTATTTAAGCGCGCAATAGTATGCATTGAGATGCGACAGCGAGATTCTCCGTGTGGTTTTTATTGCGAAACACGCCGTACACAATGGGCCAACGTGACCCTTGTAGCCAATAGAGATCGCTACATGTATCCTCATCATTATCAAAGCCACTTAATTTTGTTCTCCCCGTGTCCGCGTGGGTTTCCTCCCACAGTCCAAAGACACGCTGTTGCATTGGTTAATTATCCTGCGGACTAAATTGCCGCCGGTGCCCTGTCGTGGACTGGGCGTCCAATCCTGGGTATAGCCCTGCCTTGCGCCCTGTGTCTGCCGGGAGAGGCTCCGGCTCACCGCGACCCTGTACAGGATTGAACGGTTTCTGACAATGGATGGATGGACTTAATCTTGTTCGGAGTGACGGGGAGGGGGTTGCAGACACGGGGCGCAAGGCAGGGCTGACGCCAGTCCATCGCAAGGCACTGGGGGGCAATTTAGTTGGCAAAGCCAATCTACCTACGTAGAATGTCTTCGGACGGTGGGAGAAAACCGAAGCACCCGGCAAAAACCCACGCGGACACGGGAAGAACGTGCCAACTCCACACGGAAAGGCACCCGAGCGGGGGATCGAACCCAGGGCCTTCGTGCTCTCACTGTATTCACCGCATTATTTATTCTAGCATGGAATCGCAAACCCCAATTGTGACAATTCATGAAAACACTTGAATGCGGAAGCGGTGGGGCAGTTGATGGGAGAGGGGGACTGGAGTCAGTGGAGGGAGTTACTCCGCTAATTAAAACTTGTTACACCCCTAATTAAATCAAATACCTTTCAAAACAAGCAAACACAAGTGCTTCCCATCTCAGCCGATGGACTTGGAGCAGCGTGACGCGTATGTGTGCACAGTACTCTTGAGACATTTGCACAGCGAGAATAAAATAATCCTTGTTTAGCTTGTAAGATCATTTGCAGAATCTGTATTTAAAGATCCCACTCCTTTACTCCGAGGGACTTATCTGCTTGCGGTGCCAGCGTAGTTGGAAGCTAGGTGGCGTGAAATTAGGGTCTCACCCGCCTACACACAATTAACATTTGAACTCAGCGAAAACAATTCTGGGAGAGTTAACGCTCACTGGGACTCTAAATGGACCGTGGCGAATGCAAATGTACGTGTGTTCTTTTCCGAAAATCAACCCACACATTTACCTGTCGATCCAAGCCATCCGTTTGACCGTCCGTGCGTAAACACCCAGCGCGTTTTCAAGTTCCCTTCAATGCGGTGTCGCTGTGACTCTCACTGTATTCGAGTTAACACGACTGCAGGTCGGGAAAGTGACCGGAGAAGTGAAACGCGTCGAGGGGGACCGACCGGGCTCGACTCCCGAGCGTGCCGGAGCCGTCTCGTATGACGAGAACGCCTTCCCCCGGCTGGCTGAATTAATGAAACAAATAAACACACACAACGCGTTAATTAAATCATCCATCAAAAGCCACCGGCGTAATTTTTTTTCCCCGTTTGGTTCCCTTATTTATTTTCGTGCGGTAAACATGTACGCGCACTATTTTGTACTCCCGTGCAAATCATTCTACGTGCGGCGAACACGCAATGGATTTCCTTTATTTATTTTTCATTTGCCCCGGGTGAATTTCTCTTCTGGATGGAAACTCGCCGCTGCATCTGGGCGCCCTGAATTCATGAGCATGGCGCCGCCTGGTATGGGAGCAGAGTTTTCCATACCATTTCTCCGTAAATTGTTTCTGGGGCCGCATCACCACGTATTGACTTCTGGTCAGCTTAATGGAATAGCCTCATTTTGGGTTTGCAAACCCGGTTATAACGCGGCTCCTTTCCCTGGCCTGAACTACACAACGGCCACGGCTGACAGCGAGCTGCAATGTGCACGAAGTACGGAGATAAGCCAGAGTTGCTGCATGTTTGGGCGTGCCTCGATGGCCACAGTAAATCTCCCGGTGACATTGAGGTTAAAGGTCGTGCTCGTGTTGGTATTGTTCCTAAAATTATTATTTGAGGCGAGAGGAGTGGCACAGGCGTCAACGGCACTGCGCTGTGAACCCGACCAATGTGTGTGGAGTTTGTGTGTGCTCTCTCCCCCTGCTCTGCGTGGGTTTCCTCCGGGTTCTCCGGTTTCCTCCCACAACAGCAAAAAACAATCACTTCGTTGGCCGATAACATCTTAATATGGGTGGCAAGCTGGTGCCAACTGACTGCGAGGTTGCCTCCCCTCCACATCACCTCGCTGCGGTTTCCTGCAGCGCCTCGAGACCTATACAAATGTAATAAATTATTGTACCTGGTCACAACTGTCATCAGTGACGAGTGATATCCGACCATTACCAAATGCCTAGACCGCTTGCACCCCATAGCCCTTCACCAATCCACCAGAGGGGGCATCTTTACCCAGCAGTCGGCTGACAAAATTCTGCAAATTTTAATTACCTAATAATGATAATTATTACCGTTGCAACAAAGCCGTTTCGCCAATTCCACACGTCAATTAATTACGTGCATCAATGTGTGCCTATTGTTTATCCGCGGCCAAGTAAATGGAAATTTGAAAAATTCCAACGACACACGAGAAAATAAAAAAAAACCACAATGACGTCAGAAGGAAGTAATTTTAAGGAAATTATGTGCTGCATGGACAGCCGCGGTGAGCTCACTACTGTCCGCTCACGCCCACCCATATTCAGCTGTCCAAAAACACTGGCACAATCAAATTGCAAATTAGCTATACTATTACAGGCGTGATTACATAATTCGCAAGGAAAGTAATTACGTACTGCTCGGCCCCCGCAATATGTCTTATTGTTGCACCACTGTGGCCAAGTTATAGGGCTTCTCACAGACATTGTGGTCCACCACGAGACACGGCCAAACACACGCCGCCCAATCAATAGACGGTGTAAAATGTTATCCTACGGAACACCAAGTACCACCAATTTATTTTGTTAAATAAATAAATACTGCGAACGCGTAATGCAGTTTCGGCGTATTTGATTTCGACCCGTTACTGTGTTTCTGTCAAGTGTGGATTTTATTCTTAAGAACCGACGCTAGGCTAACTCAAGCCGACACCAGATCGGCGGTTAACTAATTTCAGGTGTAATTATTGGGTAACGGTTTTGCATGAGGAAACTTTACCTGTTTGTCAATTCGCTGTGCTTATCAACTATGCAAAAACGCTCAGGCGTTGTCCAATTGCCGTGAAATTTCACCCTACGGTCAATTTAAGCCTTCAATTAAACGATTTGGGCAGAAAAATCCGCGTGGCACATAAAAGTACTTGGCAGAAACACGGGCTTAAAGGCTTGACAGTGTCATTTCTGGACCCTAGAAGGTTGTATAATGGGTGGGTTTTTTCCACATTAAAAGAAATTGAATTTGCAACTTGTGTATAGGCACACCAGTACTCTGCAGTTAACGTGGCAATGTTCCAAAGGTTTCGAATAAATGCATTCTCCAGCTCTAGCCAGTTTGTGGATTTATCTCAGAGGATAGCTGCCAGGCACTCCGAATTAAAATACCGCTCTGTGCTAAATGAGCTGACACACCACACTATCTCGTTAAAATTATTTCTAACGTTTGGAAAGGAAAAAAATAACAATGGCAAAGGTAAGCGCTTTGCAACACTAACATCAGGTTTTAGACAGAAAGAAAAACACACGGTCTAAACACGAAGGAGTCTAAACTCAAGCCGAGAGCCTTTCACAGGAAAGTAATAATTTCACTTAGTCATGGGCAGCATTCAGAACTGCAGCGTCTGCAAGGCTTGATTATCACCCCCGTCATCATATTGGCTTGACGGTTAATGTTATTTCTGGATAATGCTATTAAAACCTTTTAGAAGTGCGCTTTTGAAAAAAGAAAATGCTCATCAGTCAAGTTTCAGGGAAATCAAGTTTTAAAAGCGACTCCTCTCTCAACTCCAATTATGGCTTATCAGCCGATAACCAACTAGCCGTTGTATTTCAATGGGCGAAAATATATATATTGAATGTGTTTACATAACTGCTTTCTGGAAAAAAAGTATTTACTTTAAGAGTGAGGCTACCGGGTTCAAATCCTTCATAAGAGCAAACATGTATCTGCAGAACGCCAACACTTTCCTGTCTTATTCCAGCTTTGCTCCCACTCTTTGGTAAATCTTATGAAGCTTCAGAGATCCAGCAATAATCCCAAAATGACAGCAGGATAAATCCAGGTCAAGGCAGCCATGTTAGTATAAAATGTCATCAACAATAGACGTCAGAAGAACGTGTTACGTGCTTGGAACAAGCTCGGCCGTGGGCCGGGTACTCTGCAAGTAGAAACAATGGGTTAAAGTATCTTAATCCCTTCAACCTCTGTCCACAAAGCAGTTTAATTTGCGATAGTTGCTCTTCAGAGCTGTTCTTTCGGGATAGCCGTGTCGAGCGATGTCCCTCGCAACGTTTCGCCTCCCACATTGGAAGCATCATCAGACGTGGGAGGCGACACGTCGCAAGGGAGGGTTGTAGATCGCTCGACACGGCTTTCCCAAAGGAACAGCTCTGAAGAGCAACCATCAGGAATCGAGCCGTGAAAACATGCATCAGTACAGTTTAATCTGTTTCAATACAGTTGAGTCGATCAGCTGGTGAAATGTGTTGGGGTAAAGTGTGGGTACTCTCACCACTTCCAAGATGTCTGGCTTGCATGGAAGAGTAGGTCAGGAATCCAGTAAAGAGCTTGCAAGTTCACTGGGTATTTTTATGCTGTAATAATAAACATCTATCTGTACAGAGGCTCCATCTAGATCTCCCTCTAGCGGAGCCCCTTCCACCAACAGCGGCGTGAGCAGGGAATTGCAGCGCTGAACCTTTACCTTTCACTCCCCTCCAGAAAGGATTAAGAATTCAACCCGAATCCCTGGCGAATTACACATTTCAGGTTTGCCAACCCGCCCCGTGTTTCCGCAGCACACGTTTAGGACTGACAAACTTTACAGATGAGCGAGTTACAAACTTCAAAGGCTGTGCTTTTGCAAGAAAGGAAAGAATCTGATTTATAATGACCGCAACACACATTGTTGTTGGGCTTTTTCCCCATCACGGTAGAGCTAAAGGTTAATGCCTCCCGGCAGGCAACCCCATTAGGCGAAAGCTGGTAAGTAAGCTCGTGATGTGTATACAAGTTAGTGAGTTAACATTGCGACTTGCCCTTGGGCTGCTCTGTATTCAATGCACTGAGCCCAAGAGTGTTATACGCCGAGACAGGGAAATCTTTTGTGCTTTTGTGCAAAAGTTACGCGAGGGCAATAATGCGCGCACATGCTACAACACAGCTCGCGGATAATGCAAATGTAACGCGCAGCGACATCGGTGACTCGGGGGGAACGATGTAAATTCTAATTACGTTCTTCGAAGGACCAGACAGCTCAGATTTGTCACGTAGCTGAGTCTACGTGCAGAAGTACAGACTATCTAAAATATTAAATGTTGGCTGTTTGCATCGTAACCTTATTGCGGTGGAGGGGTTTGCGTGTTCTGATGAAGCCCAGAGCTATGTCATCTGGAGTCTAGCACTCCTGCTAGGGCCTACCTCTGTGAAAATGTCTGGAGTCTAGCATTCCTGCTAGGGTCTCCCTTGGTGAACAGGCCTGGAGTCTAGCCACTCCTGCCAGGGTCTCTCTTGGTGAACAGGTCTGGGAGAATTTCCAGACAAATAGCGATGAGAGAGGGCCCTCCGACTAAAGGAGGTTGATGTCAAAAAGGGCAATCCGGCTGTAAAATACTGCTCCACCATTGCGGGTGGCAACCGGCTAACCAGGGTGAACCTGGATAGCGGCCCTTTAAACCACCGAATAATAATGGTGTGTTTGTAAAGTCTGGGGCTGGAGAAAGGATTACAGTGCCACAAGGTCAGCATACATTTCCACATTATTTCAGGTCTCATGCTAAATACTTAAAATAGATTATCCCCATCGCCACTGAACCGAGTAATTTTCCTGCCGCAGAGCGTGACATTGCAGCTGAAACACATAATAAAGACTATAATTATAACCATTTGTTTTTGATACGGCACCAAATATGCCAGGCCATCTCGGAGCACTCCGCGGCTCATCGCACACGCATTCACTATCCACGTGTGCGGGAGCCCGAGTATAACCACTGCTTGTCAGTGGATATTGTGGCCCAAGTTCAAGAGGTCACCATCACGGCCAGGGCCAGTAATTCCACCACACCCCTGGGCGACACGGTGTCTATGCAGTGGTAGAATCTGCACCTCACAGAAAGAAAGTCGTGCCTGAGGCAGTTCCATTCCCGCCTCAGGGCGCCTTTCTGTGTGGAGTGTGTGTGTTCTCCCCCTGTGTTGAGTGGGAATCCTGCGGGTTGTCCGGTTTCCTCCCACCACAAACACGTACATAAATAACGCACGCATTCTTTAATTGACCGACAGCATCATAATATACAAGATGCAGGGTCTGGCAAATGTTGACGCCACCTGGCTGTATGACTGCCTTCCCCCTCGCATTGTCCATGACCAGGCGTGGAATTTGTGCGCGGGTAGTCAGCCAGGGTATCGGCTGGTGCCAACCCGCCAGACACCGCTTCCTGTATATTATTATGTTATCGGCCAATTAATCTACTCGTGTTTTTTTAGTCATGGGAAGTAACCGGAAAACCCAGAGGAAACCCACGCATAACGGTGGAAGAGAACACACACACTCCACACGGAACGGCGCCCGAGGCCGGTATTGAACCGCCACTGGATAGCCACCCTGTTCAGATCGCAAACCGAGCCTGCAAGAGCAGCTCTTAAGAGTCTCATTCCCACCTGTGAATGTTCCCCCCACCGCCCCCACGTAACCCCTTGTTTACTGCTTTCATGTATTGTTGTCTCTTTCTCTGCTCTTATGCCAGCTTTGTTATGGAGGTCATGTCACGAGATGGATGTTCACTCGCAACTCTCGCACAGCAGTGCATCACCCCACGTTGGAGAACAGGCAGGAGATAACACGAAACTACCGATGAGAGATGCTGCATTTCCCCCACTCGCCCAGTTATAGAAGATTATAGGGCGGCAGGGTGGCGCGCTGGGGCGGCACGGTGGCGTAGTGGGTAGCGCTGCCGCCTCACAGCAAGAATTTCCCGGGTTCGAATCTCGGCTCGGGGGCCTTTCTATGTGGAGTTTGCATGTTCTCCCCGTGTCCGCGTGGGGTTTTCGCCGGGCACTCCGGTTTCCTCCCACCGTCCAAAGACATGCTGCCAGGTTAATTGGCGTACTGATTAAATGTCCCCAGGCGCCCTGCGATGGACTGGCGTCCCATCCTCGGCGTTCCCCTGACTTGCGCCCTGTGTCTGCCGGGATAGGCTCCGGCTCACCGCGACCCTGTACAAGATTAAGCGGTTTCTGAAAATGGATGGATGGATGGCGCGCTGGTAACATATGCGCTTCCTCATAGAAAGAAAGTCCTGCCTGGGGAGGTTCCATCCCTGCCTCGGCCGCCTTTCTGCGTGTGGTTGGTGTGTTCTCCCCCTGTTCTGCGTGGGTTTCCACCGGGTTCTCCTGACTCTACCCCCTCTGCAGGTTACCTCGCCTCTCTGAGTCGTTCACTCTCAGAATGAACACCTTCGAAATTTAATGAATATGTGCCACCCACCCACCCGTTGTCAGAAACCGCTGAATCCTGCACATGGACGCGGTGGGGGCCGGAGCTTAACCCGGCGGACACAAGACGCAAGTCAGGGCTATACCGGTAATGGGACGCCAGTCCAGTGCAGGGATAGTGCACAACAGGCAACCGCGCATTGCCGCTGCCTGCCAGGCTATAGGGGACGCCGGCTCGGTGGTTTTGCACTTTGCAGCCACGCGTGGCTACACGTGGGCGTTTATTGAATTCGTGTTGGCCACGTGCGAGCCGGGGACGCGCTCACATTCATTAACCCAGTCGAAGGCTTCAGACGTGTCGCGGTGGCGCCAGCGCTCGCGAGAACGAAACATCACGACACGCCATGCATTGCTGCGCGGCAATTAATTGATTCCCCGTTTAGGTTTCACGCCTCGTTTAATTAAACAGTCATCAATTAAGGGGTCCACGGCATTAGCGTATCCGGGGCTCTCGCCCAAAGCCACCAAGCCGCTGACGGCAGCCGCACGCATTCATTCATTCATTCTTGCGATTATTCATTCATATATATATTAGTATGCGCCCGCGTCTGCCGCCGTTACACGTAACGTTAAATATGTAAATGGTAGATGTTTACATCTAATGCATTTGACGGCGCGTCCATTAAAACAAAGGTGCGCACGCCGAGGAGACGGAGCGAGCTCCTGCGCAGAGGGCATGGATGGATTGTTATATCGTGAGACGGTGACGACTTCGGGACGTCGTCGTAATCCAGCAGTGGATCGATCATGGCCGACAGTGGAGATGGGTCAACGTTTCAGGTGATTTGCACGGTGATAGAAATCGGTCAAACGTCCTAATCGAGAAACACCCTCCCCGAGCACGTCTTGAGACTCCCACTTCACGAGGGTCGTTATCCGAAACGTTGGCCAACTGCAGGTGAGCGGACGGTTGCGACGGTCTCCCTCGCCTCTCGTAAATAAAACATCGAGATTACGTAAGGCTGTGTTGTGGACGGGTTTGCCGATATTCCCCGTGTGCGCGCGGGCACCGACGCTGCCAAGCATTTGCCTTAATTTTAATGTAATATATTGATTACTCGGCCCTTGAGCGACGCCCGCCCTGGGTGCCGTGAATACCACGGGGACATTCCCAAACCGTCGTGGGATCGAGGGCGTGGGGAAGGTAACAGAGTAATGACAATGTTCCACGCGTTGCATTGACTGCAAAGGTAAAGGCAAAGATCCCCTCCCTTTTAGCGTTAACAGACTGGAGGGTCAAGTGCCGTTTTCGAGCATTCTTGCGATACAAAAAAACGGATGCACGTTAATTCATTCATTCATTGTCAGAAACCGCTTAATCCTGTAGAGGGTTGCGGTGAGCCGGAGCCTATCCCGACAGACACAGGGCGCAAGGCAGGGCTATGCCCATGCTACAATGCCAGTCCATCCAATGGCACCGGGAGCAATTTAGTCCGCAGGACAATCAACCTGTGCAGCAGCAGGTCTATGGACTGTGGGAGGAAAGCGGAGTGCCGGGCGAAAACCCGCGCGGACACGGGGAGAACATGCAAACTTTACACAGAAAGACACCCAAGCCGGGATTCGAACCCGGGAGTTCTTGCCGTGAGGCCGCAGTGCTACTCACCGCGCCACCGTGCCGCCCAAACGTATGCATATGATTACACTATATACGAAATGTCTGCAGTCATTATTATTGAATGGGCTCTGGTTAAAACGCACACACGAGTACAATTAAATAACGGGTGTTTGGTAGATTCCGTATGCACACTGGCGGCGAGAACTCGGGCAGAATGCACGCCACACAAATCCCATCCCACGGTCGCTCATTCTGTTCAGCGTTTGACGTTTGTTTCCAGTTCGCTCAGCATTCTCCGTCTCGTGGTTTTCCCTTGCTTCCAAGCCACCGCACGGTTGCATAGATAGATGTTTATTAATACAGTATAAATACCAAGCGAGCTTGCAGGCTCTGGGAGCGGGATTCCTGCTACGCAACAACACGTGCGAATTATCCAACACAACATGCGCGCGTGCAAAGGCGAACAATCAAGCCGCCGCGTTGCCACGTTGCTGCTGGGTCTCTCTCTCTCTCTCTCCTCTTCTCCACCTGCATCTCACCTGGAAAACGTGTGCAGGTACAGGATCGGCTTGTTGGTGATTCCGGGGTGTTCTCCACCGCTCCGTCCACCTCCCAAAGAACTCCGAAGCGAGACGCTCTCTCTGAACAGATGACTCCGGCGAGGATGTCCTGGTTAGGCTGTGGATGGTGGCGAGGTGGTGGTATCGGATGGGGTGGATGGTTGATTTTCAGGAAGTACTTGAAATTTCGAAAGAGCCCCTCTCCCTCCCCCAACGCACCCTCTCTAGAAGTTGCACGAGAAATTCAGAGAAGTAGCCTCGGAGAGTTGGGCATCCGGAGAACCACTAGAATGTTTGAAGCTCGCCTTCGAGGATGCGTTGAGAGGGAACCTGTAGACACCGGGACGGTGAAGCTACAGCGGAGGAAGCGCGGCGCCCGTTGGCTCTGCCGGGGTGGTCGAAGCGTGCACGCATGGCGCTCACTCCTATCCCTCCCCGCTCTCCTCTCTCGCTCCCCAGCCTATTTATCGCACACTTATATTCATCACCACTCCTCCTCCGCCTCTTCCCCCGCCGCCATCCCACACGTCTCCCGTTCTCGTCCCGCGCTTCTCGCACGACCTCTACAGACCAGATGAACCGAGGCGAAGTCGGGGCGCAGTTGGTAGGCATCTGCGCCGCACAGAAAGGAGGTTCTTCCCGAGGCGGTTCGAACCCAACCTAGGGCGCATTTTATAATATACAACGTCATGATGTGTAGGACGCAGTGTCTGGCGAATGTTGGCGCCGGCTGTCTGCGTGGCTGCATTCCCCCCCTCTCTAAAGGCGTGGACCTGCAATGGCCTGCTCGTTCCACTGCTGGCGAGAGGGCGGTTAGCAGTGCAACACACTTAGCTTCAACCATCTTCAGGCCACCAAAGTATGAAGGCGTTTCCCTGCACGAAACAGGCATGGGTTTTTGCTCGTGTTGTTTTGTTCAGAATACTTCACGCTCATCCGAGCGGGTTGGTCGAGGCTGGGCGGGTGGAAGGCTGGGCGGCGTGAACAAGGCAGAGTCGGTTCTGCTGGCACTTTCCATTCATAGTAACCGGATATTAAACTGGGGTGGCGGGATTCACAGCGCGGCGCGCGAATCAGTGCCCCACTCCAATAACAGTACAGGGTTGCGGTGGCCAGAAATAAATGGCAATTATTTCTGTATGGGGGGCACGGTGACGCGGTGAGTATTTAATATCGTCAACGCTACTGCTAAATACAAAGCTGTTCTCGCTCTGCGAATGAGAGAGAGGGAGCGCATTTTTATTGAACTCTGCAAGGTCTTTTGAGCTGCAGAGGTTGGGTAGTAGAGCGCAGACAAGGCAGTGTTCCATAGTATGGTCTGCTTCTCCACATTCACAGGTGGTTGGGCCGGTCTTGTAGCCCCCATCCGACCAAAGCATCTTCTGATCGTCAGAGGAGTGAAGACAGCAGTAGCCAATGAGCGTGATGCGGGGGATGGGGGGTGCAATCAGTGGCGGCGCGAGGCGAAGAGGAGCCACGCGGTGAGAGTGAGGAATTCCCAAAATTAGACCTGCTTCCGGGGACCTCATCGTGGGTGGACCCACAACAACGAGCGCTTTAGTCTCTCCTAGCGCCGCACACGACACAGAATAGTTTTTTTTTCCAAAGCAGCTCGTTCGGGATATCCGTGTCGAGCGCTCCCTGCCTCTCCTTCGCGACGTTTCGTCTCCCACGTCGTAGGGATCACCGCGTGTCGAGTAAGGTTTTACACGTTGTGCTATAAGTCTGCAGTGTGTTAAGAATGAGCCGCCTGTGTTGTTGTGACCCTCGGGTGAAAGGCGCTATATACAATGCTATGATTATTATTACTGTTCCCCCCTAAGGTCCAATGTCTGAAAACCTACATCAGTACACAGTATACAATCATCATTAGCGATGGTCAATCCACTGCTGGATGAAGGCCTCCCCCATCCGCCAACAACTCTCACAGCCCTGCGATGTTCAGTAATACGAATCCACCGCATACCTACGTACAGACGAGCTGATTCCATGGCTTCAAGGTTACACGTACAGCCCAAGCCAGCCGGATAACTCCATTCTATTACTGATACCGATTATTCAGCTAGGGATAAATCCATAGATGCAACAATTATCGTGGGTACCAATTGATGGTTCGGTTCACGTGACAATCCCAGCCACTAGAGGCCGCTACATTCAACCATGAAGGTAATAAATATGTAATCAATTATTGAAAACTCAGCACACTCATCCTGGGTAAAGCCCTGCCTTGCGTCCTGTGTCTGCCGGGATAGACTCCGGCTCACTGTGACCCTGTAAAGGATGAAGCGGTTTTTGACAATAAATTAATGAATTATCACTGTTCGCTCTATTATATTATTCCACGCACAGGGCAGACTTGCTCCCAAGATTCTCTCGGCTGAAACTCATAAAAGTAATGCAATACCAAAGTCTTGCTTATAGCATTGTGTGATTATTATTCACACATTCATATTCATGGCATTACTATTCATTCATGTAATTATGTTCTGTGATCTTCTGCTTTAATTTACCTCTCCGAGCCTCAGGTGCAGCTCTCTCCAGTCAGTCGGCGGTTGATGCATTTTCACTTTTGTAAAACTCTGATTAGTGTTATTTATGTATTCATCCGCGAACTCGCGTGATTAATTTCAATTCCACTATACACACAACGAAGAACACCTGACGAGACGTGGACTAGGATGCTGATCTTCTTCTTTGCGAGTCTTCGAAGCACGATGGTTAGCCTCTTGGACATCGTTGTCTTTCAGCTCGGCTTCGAAGTGTTTGGTAGAATTCGCAGGCAATACCAAGTATTACCTGATAGGATACTGATAAGAGAGCCGGCTAGTTCCAGAGCAGTGCCTCTTAGCCTTGACTGCAGCCTGCACCCTTTTAGGTCTCAACATATGTTTTCTGTCACCCCTGATTAACATATTCGAAACTCGGGTGGGTGGGAATTCACTCATTCATTCGTTGTCAGAAACCGCTTGATCATGTACAGGGTTGCGGTGAGTCGGAGCCTATCCCGGCAAACACAGGGCGAACGGCAGGGCTATACCCATGGATGTGACGCTAGTTCATCACAGGGCACCGCGGGCAATTTAGTCCGATGGCCAATTAATCAACGTAGCAGCATGTCTTTGGACTGTGGAAGGAAACCGAAGTACCCGGCGAAAATCCACGCGGACACGGTAGGGGGGAGGGGGCAACATGCAAACGCCACACAGAAAAGCACCCGAGCCGGCATTCGAACCAGGAACTTTCCTGCTGTGAGGCAGCAGCGCCACTCACCGCGCCACCGTGCCGCCCGGTGACGATACAACAAACACTATATTCTCCGAGTCCTGGCCGCGGTAGACCCTTGATGGACACGAGTAGCGTTCACCACCTTAGTTAGTACCGAACCAGGCCCTTTGACTCATGGACTATATGTCATGGAAATTGATCACGGGGGCTCAGGGAGCGGCGCTCAATGCTCCGAGCCGCATTAGGATGCGGGACGCGCTCCTGCTTTGCTCTTTGCACATGCCACGGCACCGGAGCCCCGCGCGAGCGAACAACGGAGCTGCACCTGAGTCGCGTCCGAGATACGCTCGGCTGCAACGTCGCTTGGGCGGCACGGTGGCGATGCAGTGGTAACATCTGCGCCTCCTCACGTTCAAGAAAGTCCCGTCGCCCCGGGCGGTTTGATGCTCGCCTCGGGCGCGTTTCTGTGTGGAGTTTTGTGTGTTCGCTTCCCCACTGTTCCCCGCGGGTTGTCCGGTTTCCTCCCACATATACAAAAAAAAATGCTCATTAATGAACCGGCCGATAGCGTTGTAATATACAGGACGCAGTGTCTGGCAAATGTTGGCGCCGGCTAACACATGGATGCCTTCCCCCCCCCCCACCCGCCTTTCTGCGATGTGCTCGTGCCCCTGGGTCGTCTCCCATGTTGGATGCATCCTCAGAGTAGGAGGCGAAACTTCGCGAAGAAGAGAGAGGGAACGCTCGACACGGCTATCCCCTAAGAACAGAAAGCTATTCTCAAATCCAATTTATATCAACTAAGCACATAAAAGCAAATCGGGCGACGGAGGAATAGACAACTGCAAATAAACAGTAATGGATTTTTATATGCGTGCAAATAGATTTCATTCAGCGCCGCGTAAGTGGCCCACGCTGCACCGAACATGCATATGCATCTCTTTAGCCTGGCAAGTATTACCGTATTCCCTAGATTATAAGACACCATTTATCACGTACTCTAAAGAAAAGGTTGGGAGCGCATCTTGCAATATGATAGACTGTGTTTGTGTGAACAGATTTGCATGATGTTATTGACACCAGGCACAAGTTTAAGTCGCGTCTCATTTTCAAGAGTTGGTTAATATCGGGAAAATACGGCAAACCGGTTTCACTCCGTGGAGGTGTACGTGAATGTTCACGCTTGGCGAGCATTTATAAACCCTGCAGGCCAACCGGAGGGCTCTCTTGATTGTCTGTCGCCTATAGCTTACCCAGCCCCGCAGGACAACTGTTAAAAAGAGCTATATAACTCGACCGTTCCTTCCAGCTTAGATAACAACTGAGGTGTTCGCTCTGCCTTCAAATAACTCACTTGCACACAATACTAAAGAAAACGACTGCTGGATTTCCCAGGTCGTTTTCCATGAAAATAATATCTAACGCCAAGCTTCCCGGTTTTCTGGGGTTAGGAGGGAGTAATTTATGGCGCTGTGCCACCGATACCTCGGGTTAAAAATATGTTTCGAGTAAAAGTAGCATTTCAGCTCGTTCCCGCATGGGGAGATCGGTAGCAGCGTGGGCAAATGGAACCAAGCAGATCAGCATTAAATCAGGTCTTACAGAACGATATAGAGAATGTTTTTCTGGATTTGTGGCAAATCGTACGTCGATGTTGTGGTGGCGTATGATGATTTATCCTGGAAAGGGAAAAAAAAGATCGGCGATGAGGGCAGCATCTAGTAAAATCTATGTAATAAAGGAACTTTGTCAAAAATTCTGGCATAATACAGATGGGTATGTATTGCTTTGTACGGATAGGTGAGTCGGCTTATAGTACAGACTACATATGGGTTTGTGAAGTTATATTACGTAGTACGTTTAGATATAATGTTGGAGCCTTTGTAAAAAGGTGTTCACTCGGTGTTTAAACATCTTAACACTGTGTTCTTATTGCCGGTAAGGGTAAAAACTTCGTATTTTATACTTTATAATGTATTATATTACATAACACAGATAAGTACACGGTTTCATAATACATAGTATATATCGGTTTATATTATATAGTGCAGATATGTGATTAGCTTTACATTACATAGTAATAATATGTATATGGTTTTACATTTAACAGTACAGATAAGTAAAGGGTTTAAATTAGATAGCTAAATGGTACCGGTAGGTATATTGGTTTACATTACATAACAGATCTATGGGCACACATTCTCTATTGGACCGTAGACCACCGGCACTACGCGCCGATCTTAAGCCAGTTATATTAAAACATACGCGAACTATAAATACGGTTTCGCTAATGAACTGTGAACGATGCGAAAATATATTTAAAAATTCCCTTTAAATCCAAGGTTTCAAAAAGCGCCTTAATTTAGTTTGGGGGCAATTGAATGTTATTTGGGTCGGATGACTGTCTAGTTGCACAGGTTTCTAGGCTAGCGGGTCTAATGCGAGGTCGCCTTGGTTGTAGGCAACTGTCACAGGTGTTGCGGGGGGCCCAAGCATGTGTCGCTTGTTATATTTATGAAATCTCATTCAATTTTCTTTTAACCGGTATAGTGGGCAATAAATGTGAGTCGGCCTTGCTGAAAACGGTTTTTTGTGCAAATCGTCCTCACGCTGCTACTAAATGACTGCACAAAACGACGCGCGTGCAGAGGTCTCCCTTTAAAAAAATGTAATGTAATGCATTTCAATTGGCTCCCCACTTAGTTAAATAAACCACGATGGAGTGACCGATGTATTTTTTTATTATCCCACTATTAACCCATTCCACCTACAAACAATTGTCTGAAAGACCCGACCGCAGAGTGAGAACAAGCTGTTTAAGGACCCCCACCACGCGTCGAAATTAAAGAGGGCCCTCAAAATGGGCCCGAGAGATTATAATGAGTGTAGCTTGTGGGAGCGGAAGGAGGGTAGGGGTTTTGGATGACGCAGCTGCTCACAAGGACCCCTTTCGTCACTGTGGTTTGAAAAGGACCTTGAGGCGACCCTGAGCACAAAAACGCGATGCGATTTAGATGCGATTTATTCAGCGACACAACACAAAACGAAGGCGGCACTTCACACAGGATTTGGGCAACTGCGTGGGCATCGTAGCATAACAGCAGGATATAAATATATATTATATAACTGGCTGTGAACAAACGCTCCCTGGCAGACACGCAATGGGTAATACTGCCGCCTTACAGCAAGACGACCCTGAGTTTCATTCCCGGCGCAGTTGCCTCTCTGGGTGAAGTTTTGCATGTTCTCGCCGGGTATGCTGGTTTCTTCCCAGTCCAAAGACATGCCCCTGATGTGAATTCCCTCACAGCAGTGTAGCGTACGTACTTTGACTTGGGTCCTGATACAAGGAATTAAAAGGACCCCATGTCCAACCTCCACCTACCACCTGTCCCGCCTTTGTATCCCCTGCGCCTGACCCCCTCCGACCGACCCGCAGGGTTTCGGTACGATTGCACCGCCTGCACAGCGTGGGGCAACCCATGCAATTGCAGCCCCCACCTGGCCGAGCGAGGTTCATGCCAGTGCTTTTTAATCAGTGTTGGGGGGGGGCTCACCATAATCACTAATATTGCCCCTTGTGATTGCTACACCACTGCTCAGATACACGGTTATCACGTACGAAAATGTAAGATTTTTAATTCTTACAGAGAAAAGAGGATTAAGATATCCTGAAATGTCTGTTGAGAATAATGTCAGATAACGTTTTTTGCGAAGGACATACTCACTTTCAAGAGTCCTGCATTGTGATGTGCGTTGTTTTGCTTAATCTGGGAGGAAACAGGAGTATCCGGTGATTACCCTTGCATAGGCACGGGGTAGCACGCAGCACTACCATATCTTGGCCACCTCGCAGGGCCACACCTACCACAACTGGCAAGCCCCATCAAGGTACTGACCAGGGTCAAACCTACCTACCTTCAGATTTCGGAGATCGGGCAGATTCAAGCTGTTGTAAAATTAGATGGCATGCTATACAATTGATAATGCAAACGCTTGTGAACATTTTAGAAAGTCTCGTTTTGTGAATAGCTGAACAGCAAAACAAATTAGCATGTAAACTTACCAAGGTTGTGATACAATCCGACACAATACAGCACAGTTTATTTTCAATTCCATATCCAAACTTTTGATTTAATTTGCTGATGGAGGACAAGACTCATAATGTTATATATTTTTTATTGTAAATATTTTCTTTACATTATCACACAAGTGAAACATTCCACAAGAATTGTCAATGATTTATGAAGGCATTATTTACTGCTAAAGACATCTTCCAAAGACACGCTGCTGCCTAGGTTAATTGTCCTGACTAAATTTCCCCGGTGTCCTGACGTGTTGTAACTTGCTTACCCTTCCCCGCTGGACAACCGTCAAAAACAGCTGCATAGGTTAACAGTGCCATAATTTCATTGTCAGAAACCGCTTAATCTGCACAGGGTCGCGGTGAGCCGAAGCCTATCCCGGCAGATACAGGGCTTAATTACAGACTGAGTTATTACTGTGGCGGCCGTCCAGCCGCCATTCTTAACCAAGCCAGGCGCCCTCCAGCGGCCACTGCGAAGCAACTTTCTCCGCGGCCATGTCGCCACCTCGCCGCTCGCTACGCTTCGCCGCCAACTTGGGCTGGCTCTTCACGGAGGTCAGCGACATCTCGGCCCGGTGCGAGGCGGCCAGGACGGCTGGCTTCGACGCCGTGGAAATCCCCGACCCTTACGGCTACTGGGGGCCAGCCGGGGACCCGGAGAGACCCCAGCCTCCGCGGCCTGTCTTGCCCGTAGCGCTGATCAACAGCCCGCGAGGTGCGGGACAGACAGTCAGGCGCGTCGCAGCCGCGGGTTTTGCAGGAAAAAGTGGGGGGGTGGATGAAATCATGTTTCTGTGAAAGTGCGGGTGTCGCAACATATGATATGAGACTACTTCAGGAAAAGTGGGGGGGATGGAATCATGTTTGCTAGATTGCTAGCGGCTGCTAAAGGAAGACCTGGGTGTGTGATGGTGATGCCTGGCCCAGCGTGCATTGGACGCCACTGATGTTGCCAAGTTGCTTTGGTCGCATCGCCCCCTACAGACGCTGGCAGAGTCACGACGGGCCAGAACAATTTTAAAGCAAAAGTTACAACACAAGACATTATAGCTGGAATGTCTGATTTGTCTGATTATCAGTTCGATTTAATGACGTGTGCTACTGGGTATAAAGTAACTGTCGTGCTTTGTTAATGCCATTAACATCATCACGCATGTTACGCTGGGCGTGGGGGTTTTCGCCCTTCAGGAGATAGCATGTCGAGCAGCTGCATGTTTTAAAGTGGCTTTATTCATCGGCCACAAATAATAATAACAGTCTACCCCAAACACCCAGTCGATCAATTGACTCGATCAACTAATATTTCCAGCTTTCGATGAGATTTAACATTTCGGAGGCGTTTGACACCTGACAGGTGGAATGCCAAGCTCACCTGTAACGGCCTGAAATGACCACGTGGGTGTGTGCAGGGCACGTGGCGGCTGGAGAGATGGGCCTGGGGGCCCTCCCGGGCCGCGAGGCCGACTTCTTGGAGACCGTTAAGACTGCCATCGCTCACGCCAAAGCTCTGAAGTGCGACAGGTGCTGACCCAATGACCCCGACGGCTCTCTCCCACAGAGCCGCTCGGTTCACCGGGAAACACTCGGGAGCCCTTTCGCTCGTCGCACGTTGTGCAAGTGTTCTGAGCCCCGTGTGGATTGGGTTCCGCCTGTCAGCCTGGCGATAAGCCACACGCTTGAGATGACACATGGATCGCAACGAGTTCCGAGCGAATCAATGAGGCCAATATTCCTGTGCGTGTATGCAGTTTCTACAGCACACTATGAACCCAGTTACCCAAGTTCTATTCCCAGCTGTGCATAGCTTGAGTAGTTTGACCTCAATTGAGCACCTGATGGATTGTAGACATCAGCACTTTCTAGATAAAAGTGTCTGGGTATGGTACTGGCCACCATCGTAATAGGTGCTCTCTTTCACCCATTGGCCCAACAGATGTTAAGGCGAAATCGGGATCATTCATGTATTTTTTGGGTTGTATTAACGTGTTGTCTGACATGATGTTTGACACGTCTCTCTACGTGCTGGGAGCTTCTTCGTACTTTTCATTTCAGTTCCTGAAGAAGCCGCCAGCACGTGGATGGAAGCGCCGACCCTCGTGCCAAACAGCACGCTCTAACGCGTTACGCGATGTGTGCATCGTCCACAGGATCCACTTGTTGTCGGGCCGCCTGCCGCCCGGAACGACTCGCGATGCTCAGGGCCCTGCCATGGAGGCCACACTCGTGCGCAACCTTCTCACGGCCTCTGACCTGCTCGCAGCGGTGTGTACCCCATAACAATCATAATAATAATAATAGCATTTATATAGCGCCTTTCACCCGAGGGTCACAAAGCGCTACACATTTAGAAAGCGCCCACGTATGCGAATATCAGAAATCCGCACAATCAATAGCAGCTTCAGCCTGCATATCTCGCTTAGCTAAAGCAGGGTGTCTGTGTACATGTGCAGCCCTTTTGCCAATCCACTGCTGGATGAGG
>JAZEWU010000033.1:2293871-2315316 GCA_036362915.1 Geotria australis | reverse complement strand
AGGACGTTTGCGGCTGATTAGTCATAATCACGTCCGTTACACGGTCACACGATTACACGGTCACGAACGGCAACTCAGTGTCGGCTGCTAAAGGAGCCCTGGAGCAGATGACCTAGGCGTCATACGATTAATGCTGGGGTGGAAGTCTACCTGGGAATATACCGTGTTGTAAGTGTAGGCTGCGAGTTGGCCAGGGGATGGATGGCAGTACACCTTTGATTTAATCTGGAATGCTGGATGCACTATCCCTTTGTGTGTTTTGGGTCTTCAGCCAACCATGGTTTGGGCAGCAGCTGGCAAGTGTTACCACCACGTGAAGTGAAGGTCTTTAAATATACCAACGAGCACATCTCTTTCATGGCTGTTCGTGTAGCTCAACCAGTACGGCCCCGTTCCAGAGATTTAACTGCAGGTAGAACCGTGGGTTCAAATCCCGCCTGCGGATTATTTTAATTCCCAAATAAAAATCGGCAAGGTAAGCTCTCGTGAGTAACGGGTGCCGAACGCCGTGATCAATAGAATGATAGGATGCCGAATGCCGTTGAGAAATATACTGATAGGATTCAGAATGCTGTTGAGCAATATAACTTCAAGAGGACAACCTCCTCGGCCCTCTGGTGGATAGAACAAACATTTTTGAAAAATAAATTATCACCCCATTTCGGAATTACTTGGGGCCCAGAGAAACAGAGACTTTCAGACAAGCTGTAGTGGCTCAGTGGTAGAGCTCTCAGGCTTGGGTTACGAAGGCTGTGTGCCAGAGGCTATGGGTTCGAATCTCGCGTGAGACAACCCCCGATTCCGGACAAGGAAAGATGGACAGAGACACAAGTAAACGTCAAGACATGGACATGGACATGGGACTACGGGCAAGGTGGTGGTTCGAAAGCTAGACATTAATTTCTAACATGCTCAAATACAATATATAAACTGTAATTCTAAACACATAACAAATCCCTTTTTTTTTTCCCCCATTCCGCTCCACATTTTCTATCCACACAATTACCAATAAACTATTGCATTGAACAAACTACTCAAGAACATGCATCAATATTTTTCCCATTTAGAAATATGCAAGTTACAACTAATAAACAATATTTCAGCCACACACGTTTAACATAGAACCCCCCCTTGTGGATGGCCAGTGCACCAAACAACCTTAACTCCACAAGCACCAAGCCGTTTACGCTGCATTACCACCTGCCACCAAACCATTTTCTACTAACTGAACTATTCAGCAACTTGCTTTTGGTGTGTACATTTTTTTATTTCTGTTGCTATGTTAGACATGTTCATTTTACTTAATACATATACATTTCTACACTACTCAAATAATAGTTACCCAAGTTGGTTTAATATAGAATTACACCTAGTCCTCATTAGTTGCAAGCGATAGGGAAAGAGTGACCCCATTGTTAAAAACACGGATGCTGGCAGCACCTCTCCAATACTCCCTACAAATTAACAAAGATGCCCAATAGCTTTAACCCTCAAACAGTAACAGGACAGCTGTACTGTAATTACCTGATAGGAAGTAACTAAACGTGACAGGAAATCTAAATTAACATATACTTACAGTACCTTTAGAAAATCGTCACAGGTGTTAGCCATGACCAGGAGTCCAACTCCGGTCAGCAGGGTTTGTACCACGACTGCTGCCCACCCACAAACCCATGCACAGTCACCCTCAAGTGAATCGGCACTTGTATAAACGGAGCAGCTGCCTTGCTCTCCGAGTCTTTGGTTGGGCTGGCTAGTACATTAAACCGCAGATAAGGACTAGGTCTACGTGCAACGAGGCATCACCAAAATATATTCTGATTTTAAGTTGAATGTGTGATAGCAACATCAGTTTCATTGTAATAGTAACTGTTCTAACATAATTGTCAAAGTTTTCACTACAACCTTAAGTGTAACAGTAGTGTAAAAAAAACCATAAAAATAAGTAATATTCTTAATGGAAGGAATTAATGTTTTCAACAAACTTAAGCACGCACAAAAGTGGCTGTTCCACGCCATATAACTGAATAACTCTAAACTGATGTTGCAGATTGGGTAAGTTTTATTCATGGAGGTCAAGGTAGAAGCGTTCACGTCGCGATCCTGTCAGGTAATACTCTACCAAACACTTCGAGGCCGAGCTGAAAGACAACGATGTCCAGAGGCTGACCATCGTGCTTCGAAGAATCGCAAAGAAGAAGAAGTGAATTTCATGAGATCTTTTTTTTAAATGTCCCTCTGCTTAATCCTTACATTCCGATAAAGTACAATGTTAAAACATGTACACATTGAAACCTTGGATTCATTTCTGAACAAAGCCAAGTCGTCTGATCCATATAGGATAGTTGGTCCAAATTCATACTTCATTCTGAAAACAAGCATATAATTAAAGTTACTGCCTTTTTTTTTTGAGCACATAATGAAAATATCTTCAATGCCATTCCTTAGTAACAAGATGCACTTTCCTCTCGTACGTTGCTTATTGTGTGCTTACAGTTTACTTAAAGCAGAAACTGATAATGATGAGTGGCTGCTAGTGACTGCAATTAAGTAGTTTTTAAGATTAAGGTAATTTTACCTACCGCATGTGCCGACGTCCGCATACATTTCACTGGACCTGTAAAACAGCATTACTTTAATAGCACTGCTGGGCAACAACCGTGTTTTGACTCGCAATCTAATAAATACTGTACATTCCAGTGCAGGTACTTACAGCAATTCTTGATAGTTGCTTGTGTGCAGTTGGCTTGTACACACGTAACCATCTGAAAATGAAATGTACCATATTGTCACTATTCTCCATAACCTCATGGTGGTAAAACGATTTTAACGGTATACTTTTGTAATTGAGAATTGCTTTCCTAAGCAGTTATTTCAGGATAGCCATGTCAAGCGGTCCGCCTCTCAGACTAAGAACACCTGAGGATGCCTCAAACCTCCGAGGCAAAACGTCACGAAGGCGACAGGGGAGCCTTCAACACGACCATCCCAAAAGAACAGCTTTGGAAAGCAATTCTCATGCATCAAGCCGTGAAAACCTACATCAGCACATTTGTAATTGTAGGGTAGCCATGTTCAAAAGTTAAGCATAAAAATACTACATGAACACTTTAAAATATAATTTGGAATTGAATGGCATCTTAACTGCAGCATCATCATAAAACCCTCTACAGAAAGTGGATCTATTTATCACTGGCCGTAAATGCCCAAACGTACACTTTCCATGCTGGTTCCGGCAGATCGCATACTCATCCGTCAAGTGCAGGATGTCTATTGTGTCTGTAATGGCCAAGGCAAGCTCGAGTTTCTTGAGCGCATGCTTCTTCGGCTGGATCACCTCCGCGGAACACATCACGGGACTGTCCTCGCTCAAGTGCACCTGCCAGTGAAAACGTAAAGCACTTAAAGGTGTCCCAAACGGTTCGTCATCCTAGTCACTAAATAATTCAAGCACTGACAGCATGGTCAAACTTACGTTGAACTTTTTCTGCAGCTGCAACAATTCCTTGTTCCCAGTTTTGTACTTCTTGTCTGGCTGCCGTTCCTTGCTCTTCTTCCTCCAGTCTGCCATGGATTTGTCATATGCCCTGTGTAATCGTGTCCACACATTTGCGAGACATGCTGTGTTTATAATGCCTCGTCAAGGGATGGATTCACAAAGGGTTGCACACATGCATTGTACATCCATCCATTTTCAGAAACCGCTTAATCCTGTACAGGGTCGCGGTGAGCCGGAGCCTATCCCGGCAGACACAGGGCGCAAGGCAGGGGTATACCGAGGATGGGACGCCAGTCCATCGCAGGGCACCTGGGGCAATTTCCTCAGTAAGCCAATTAACCTAGCAGCATGTCTTTGGACGGTGGGAGGAAACCGGAGTGCCCGGAGAAAACCATGCATTGTAATAATAATATAATAATAATAGCATTTTATATAGCGCCTTTCACCCGAGGGTCACAAAGCGCTGCACACGGTACAATCTAACAATGGTACAATCTAACAACTCTTTGTTAGATTGTACCATTGTTGGTCAGGATATCTGGCATTTCGCCCCACGTGCTCCTGGAGAAACTCCCACCATGCGGTGCGGAACATTGGACATTGTGCCAAACAGCTACAGCACAACCTCCAACGTCTACACAGTAGTATTTACAAGATATGCCCGAGTGCTCGCTGTGTTACACAGGTGATCCAGCATGAGTTACATACCCCTGTTGAGATGAATTCATGGGCACGTGGGCATCAGTGCCTGTCAAGAAAAGACAAGTGAAAGGCCTTCGAAAAATGCCAGTAATGGACGACAGACCATGGTTTGCATAAGTACAGCAAAACACTGCAAATATACATATCACACGAAACCTGAGAACCAATGATATCACGCAAAACTAACAAACAACCCAGTATTTGCATTCATGTATAGGTCTGGTTGCTTTATGCACAATTTCACTGCATATCGAATGGAGCCAGTACCCCATTATCCAGTGCTTTGGAGGCAGGGGTGGTGAATCACAAACCTGTCAGAATGTTCTGTGTGGCCCCCAAAACCAATATTTGAGTTGGTCTGAAAACGGTCATTCAGCAAGCAGGTGCATGAACGTATCTTCAGCCTTTTCCAGTGTTGTCCCCTCGTATGCATGTGTATTATAAATAGGATTCCTTTCTCCCTTGAAAAAAATACAAGGTCTCAATGGACTGTTACCTGTGTGTGAAGGCTGTCCATAGGTTACTCTGGTTTCCTTCCACAGGCAGAATGCTGCTTACAAATTAAGCGACCAAAAATCCCAATGCCTAACCGTCCATAAAAAGTATTGAGACCCAGTAATATTCTGTACTAAAAAGTATTTAATTACCTGCTCCATCAGGCCAGGACCTCGTACTGTGGTCTGTGTAAAAGTCACTGATGTGGGAATAATGTAGAGAAAAAGACCCAAGCAGGGAGGAAAACAACAATGCAAACAATTATACAGCGATAAAACAATGTTGATCTATGACTCAAATCACCCAAAATGTGGCAGATATCAAGCTAAGCAGGTTTGCGACTGCATCGTAATGGACAATCATGACACATGCACGTTGCTGTGAGGCTGTGGTGAGCAGAACCAGGGCAGAAAGAACACATTTCCTATGCTCCTGCATCTAAGCTCTGCACCTTTACCATCCCATCCCAAACAGTATTCTGAATTATAGTAAAAAATATCTCCACGACCCACCTGGCATCGGGAAGGCCCTGATCCAGCCATGGACTGGAAAGAGGGCTGTAAATGTACAAATGTACTTGGGACATCATCTACTCGAAATTCCCAATCCACCTGTATTGCCATTACCAAACCGTGTCACCTAACAGGAGGACATAACATAGACTTAAAAGCAAACGTTGACCTAAACTTTCGTAACTTTATCACCAATAAGGCATTGGAACCTACATAGAGATATATGTGTACAATTTCGTGGTGTGCTCCTCACCCATCTTCCGTGGTAGAATAGTTGTCAATGTCATCGTAGATTGCTTCGTGGGAATCTGTTAACGTATGAAAGGACCATGAACATATCAGCGAGCTCACTTCGTTATGCGTCATACTGCACAATATAATAATAATAATAGCGTTTTATATAGCGCCTTTCACCCGAGGGTCACAAAGCGCTGCATCTGCCAGCGTCAATACATCATTGCAATTGTGCTATTGGAAACATATCAATAAACTTAACAGGTTTACATTCACAACTCTTGAATTGTCATGTAAAAATTGCTCCAGAACCACTTTTGAAGTCACTATAATAGGCCTCTTTATAGTAAGGGCACTTATTAACACTCGGCAAAGATATGTCATCGCATGCCAATCGCAGTTTTTTTTTTAATCTCGGAGATTGTCAAACTAAATGAAAACCCACATTTTAAATAATGGCTTTTTTTACAGACACTGATAACCAGGCTGATGATAAACTTCCTTTTGATTGAGAATACAGTATCATGCCCATTAGCTGAAACCTGGATTCCAACCCATAAGCCTCGCGTTGCTGGTTCCATGTCTCAGGCCCCTGGGCCACCCAGCCTCCTCAGGCACCGGTCACTTGTGGCATCATTGACATTTGGGAGAGGTGCTAACTTGAGGCTTAACGTGACTAAAATGCTCACTGATCCAATTACAAAATCACTTTATAGCCACTAACCCAGTCAGATGGCACAGCCTCAAGAGTGGCTCACATTCAGAAGGTTGCAAGTTCAGATCCACTTGGGGGTTGACCATTCATCCATCCTGGATGAAGTGGTTGTTCCACGGTTGGATTTGTCACCACCATGGGAATGTGGAATTTTCATCACTGACTCAGGGCCGTCTATGGAAGAGGAGTACAGTGGTCCCTCGCTTTACAATATTAATCCGTTCCAGAACCTGTATCGTAATGTGAAACCATCGTAAAGTGAGACCAATACTGTACATTGTTTATGGTTTCAAACAAATAAGTAAACACTGAGATGAAAACGCTAAAAAGCGCTGCTATTGGCTGAGAAGCTACCCAAGTGGTATGCGTTTGCATTGCCGATTGGCTGCCGCGCCACCCACGCTCACACAGCCAAGTCGTAACATGTATCGAAACGTTAAATTTGATCTAATGTGATAATAAAGTTATTATGAAGCGTATATCGTAAAGTGATGTAATCGTATTGTGAGGCCATCATAAAGCGAGGGGCCACTTTACCGCCTCAATGATAACTGGCCCAACAATTCACGGATACTTGATAAACCCTGCTGCATGTGGTTTACAGGTGACAATGAGAAGTTCAGACACCCACCTCCGACCATGTAGTAACCGTCACGTTCAGCACTGGCACTGTGGGGATCAAAAAGTATAAAAATTTCACAATGTCGATGACTATGCCTTGTTGTGAACATTCACGTTACATCCAGCACCCTCGGGTTGGTAACGGCTCAGAACTCTAGTGAAAGTACCGTCTGATCAGGGTCCTTAAGGAGATGCCATGACATCATCGGTTGGGACCAGGGGTGGAATTGGGTGGGAATGCTGTTCTCAGAGTCAAATCTCAGAGGGAGCCTATTAGGCTTTCGTGCTGCATAAATTTGCATGGTTATTTTACATAAGAACCTCACAGAAATGCATTCTCATACAATTTTCTGGGGGAAGACCCCAAGACCCTCGCTTTAATAGGGTTCGCAAACCGGATGCGTTCCCAGAGTGATTTTTTTTTTTCAAATTCCACCCCTGATTAGAACAATCATGCGTCTGATGTAGTTTAATAATTACAGTTGATTGCTGGTTGATTGGTTGTGATTGGCAGGTTAGGTTCGTGATACAAGCTGAATCTCAAGCTGGTTGGAGAAAATAGGCAGTCCCCTTAATGATCTTCATGTGTATTGTGTTCTTCTTTGCGATTCTTCGAAGCACGATGGTCAGCCTCTGGAGATCGTTGTCTTTCAGCTCGGCCTCATAATGAAGTTGCAACAGTAATGCTATTGTCACTGGAATTAAGCGGTATAATCGTAAATACAATTTTTAACGCGCACATATTCAATTTCGAGGGTATTAATTCGAAGAGAGAATGACTCAGAGGCGCGAGGAAACCACAGAGAGGCAGCGGAGGGGTGAAGGCAGCCAGGCGGTTTGCCGGCGGCAACATTTTGCCACACACTGCGTCCTATATATTATGATGTTATCGGCCAATAATTCATGAGGTTGTTTTTTTTGCTGTGAACATTAATGCTATTGTGACTGGAGTTAAGTTTGGAACTTTACGCGTAACCAGCAGTAGAGCGTTTGCACACATGATGATAAGACAGTGAACAACGTGGATACATACCAAGTACTTCCCGGAAGCCAGACGTCATCATAGTTCCCACTCCCTCGACAGCCTTCATTTTGTGAGGAAAAACAGTTGCATATTTAAGGTCACGAGCAGAGCAAGAAACCTGTTAAACAAATCGGTGCGTCTAACATTATCTCCGTCCTAAGGCTCTACAGTGGACTCGCTGTAAGCCGACTCATCACAGATGATGATCCACTGGGTGAAATTCCTGCTACCTTATTTTTGTGTTCTGCGCAATTCGACGGTCCCAATCACATCCAATTACCTGGTCCATATCGATCACTTAGCCGCTGCGATAGTAACATTACATTTCTACCACTGATGCAGGGTCACCGACGGAAATACTGTAGTCATTGGAACAGAGAAACGTGGACTGTTTGCCATTTTTGACGAATAAAGTAAACAAAGAACAAACATGCATATTAACTGGGAGTCGTGTTTAAGATAGGGCTGCATTATGTCTAAGCGTTTACTGCCGTTAATAACAGTGTGGGGAGAGGAAAAAAAATCCTCAGAAAAAATATTTTGATTTCAGGTTTTGAATAGGCTCTCGTGTTACTTGGAGTCCCATTGTAAACAAGTAGCATCGACCACCCCGTGTAATCATTACACTTTGCATGCTATTTAACAAAGGTGGAGCAGTAATAAGACGATAGGTAGGTTCATTAATCGCCGGCTAATTACCCACCTTGTGCAGAGCCGTCACCAGTCGTCACCTGCCTGTGGGGAGAGACGACTGAGCTAATGGATTTGGTTTGCTGTCGAAGGATACAAATAAATCAATACCATTTGTAAGGCTCATATATTCAATTCCGAAGGTATTCATTTGAAGAGAGAACGAGGCAGAGGTGCAAGAAAACCGCAGAGAGGCGGATGAGGGGGGGAAAGGCAGCGACGGGTTAGCTGGCGCCAACATTCGCCAGACACTGCGTCCTATACATTATGATGTTATCGGACAATTAATAGGGGGAAAACACACAAACTCCACACATTAAAAAAATGCATTCTCATAAACTCAACATTTTCTGGGGGTGCTCGAAAGGGCACGTGAACCCGGGGAAGTTCCCAGAGGACATTTTTTCACCCCTGACCAGGCCCAAACCCTGCTTGTGGCAGGGTGGCACAGTGGTAACATGTGCACCTCGCTGAAAGAAAGACCTGTCGGAGGCAGTTCGATTCTCGCCTTGGGCGCCTTTCTGTATGGCGTTTGTGTGTTCCACCCTCCCTGTTCTGTGCGGGTTTCCTCCGGGTTCTCCGGTTTCCTTCCACAACTAAAAAAAACACTCATTAATTGGCCGATAACATCATAAGAAATACGAAGCAGTGTCTGGTGGGTTGGCGGCGGCTGACCCGCTTGGCCGATTCCCCCGTTCTCTGCGGTTTCCTCGCGCCTCTGTATCAGTGTCTCGTCCCTGACCAAGCGTGGAATTTGCACACTTATAAATTGTATTATTATTATATGCGCAAGGATACGAGCCCCGTGCCGTGGCCTTACCCTTTGGCAGGAGTCAAGATGTCATCGTAATCTCCACTCCCATTACGCCTCCGGAAATCTTTATCGCTTGGCACCTGTGACACCGACAAACAACAAATAGAAAAATCCCGCTTGTAGGCTAAATAGAACGTTGGGGCAAGTGCTGTTAGCGATAGATAGATAGATGTTCATTATTACAGCAGAAAATACCCGGCGAGATTGCAAGCCCTGGAAGCTGGATTCCTGCGACACAACAAACGTAGGAATGATGATATTTTTAAGACTGAAACGGCGCACTAGGGGCGGTGTGGTCAATACTATGCCCAGCTGCCTTTGTCTCCCCTGTGGCGATGTTTACACACGACGTCAGGTCAACTCACGAATACACACTGGACACGAATAGACGTGTTACATATACATATTGTTTACGTTGGTTAACTTGCACGTTCGTTGTATCGCAGGAATCCCACTTCCAGAGCTTGCAAGCTCATTGGGTATGTTATGCCGTAATAATAAACATCTATATTTAGACAATTGCTCCCAATATATGAGATTTATCCGTGCTTATGAGAATATATTACTATCAATCACTCTAGCCGGTTCAAGTAAACTTTGCAGCCAATGAGGTGCTGCGTTTACCGTATTTAAAAACAAAAATATGTTATTCAAACCAATTAATCAAATTCTGAAGCGTCTAAATCACTACAGGCCAAATACATCCATACATTACTCATACAGCTCAGATCAGGCATTTGACATTCACACCTTTCCAACTAAAATCCAGAGTCTTCTTTTGTTCGAGAGCACAAACTGGCAGCTGAGATTGAAATCCACTCATGTGACCTTTAGTGAGACACACGTGGTTTTCAAACACACACACACACACGGAAGTCCGTGACAAAGTTGTGTAGGATTTTGCAGTGCAATTTTCCTAGCATTCCCATGCATGAGTACACTACATGCAAATGATGTACGACAGTGTCACATCAGCAAACCAGACCAACCACATTCTTTCCCACACGCGACTTATATCGCATTACGCACAGTTTAAGGTTTTTCAAAAATAGTTCCTTTGTGGTCGCACTTTTGCGCAGTGAGAGCACGGCCACCTGACAGCATGAAGAATCCCGGTTTGATTCCTGGCTCGGGTGCATTTCCATGCGGGTATTGCATGTTCTCCCCGTATCCGCATGGGTTATCGCCGGATACTCCGGTTTCCTCCCACAGTCCAAAGACATGCTGCCTCGGTTAATTCTCCTGACTAAATTGCCCCCGGTGCCCTGAGATGCTGTAACTTGCTTACCCTTCCCCGCTGGACAACTGTAAAAAAGAGCTACGTACCTCGACGGTTCCTTCCAGCTTAAGTGAAAAATAGGCGTTAAATTATACATCTGAAAAATGTACAGCCCTCTTTGTTACTCCACTGCTAGATGAATGCTTCCCCAAACTTCATAAAAGTGTTAATCACACAACACGTAACTGACGATTAATATTACTTATATTTTAGTTATTATTATTATGTTACTAAAATACATGTTCCCCAGGGTCCTGCAACGTTTTTTCAGTCGGCGGTAGTAAAAATTGCCGTGTATTTGCAATGGAGTGATCGGCGACATCATTTTTCTATTTAACATGAATGCTTTCGTGGCCAATGTTACCCAAAGTATTGTCCTTTTTACGAGTTAGGTCACGTAAAAAATAAATGTCGTGACAAACTTTACAAATTGGCTGTGCCGGGTGGAGGCGGGTTTATGACACTTATTTTTTTCGTGACCTAACGCTTACAAAGAGCTATGCTCCGGGTCATTTTTCAAACTTGAAAAAACCGTCGAGGCCCCTCAGAAAATGATGTTGCCGTCGTGTGAAGGTACATTGTGAAGCGGAAGGCACGTATTCTTGTGGTTAAGACACCCCGAGTTTTAATCCAGGTGGCCGCTGGATTTGAACTGTTAACCTCTGCAAAGCTGCGACAGCACTTCCGCTGGGCCACGTCACCGCTGAGTGGTCAGTGCGAGCTGGTGATGGGAAGAGACCAGCACCAGGTCGGCCATAACCCGCCACCGATGTCGAGGTCAGGTCGCTGGGTTCGTAGTGCGATGGGCTAACCGCTGTGCCACCGTCTCCTGCCCCCAATTGGCACCCGTGCTCTTAACAGACTTCCCCGTGGCCTCCATCTCCGATTCGCTCTCTCCGAATCTCTCTATAATTCTCTCCATAACTCTCTAATGCTCTCTCTAATTCTCTCCGAGTCTCTCCGAGTCTCTCTCTCTCTCGATTGCCTCGGAATTCTCGCGAACGGCGCGAGTGTGTCCGGTCGCCTGGAACTGTTGAGCTATGCAGCTCTTTTTAAGAAGAGTTGTCCAGCGGGTAGCGGTAAACAAATTCCAATATCTCAGGGCACCGGGGGCGATTAAGTCCAGACACTTAACCTAGGCAGCATGTCTTTTGAATGTGGGAGGAAACCAGAGCACCCGGAAAAAACCCACCGCACACACTAGGAAAACATGCAACCTTCGAGTCACATCGCCATGATTTTATCAGCCCTGCGCAGGTGCTTGCTGGAACGTCACTTCACAGAACTGTGAGAGACAGAACTGGATTGGGGAGACCTTCATCCAGCAGTGGATTGACCATGGCTCATGATGATGATGACAATGATTGTGTGAGGACGCTCACCACTTTCTCATCCTGCTCCTCGTCAGACAGTTTTCTTCCCACGTCATCATAGATGTCATCATCCGAGACCCTGGGGAGAAAATTGGAGCAAATATAACTTTACAAAAAGTGTGCGCATGCATAACAAGAACAACCGCCGTTCGTTACTAAGTGGCGGTGACGTCACCACATCGCCTGTGCCAGGCCAGGTGCACCTTGAGGCCACGCAGAGTGTCGAAGGCTCGCTGACAAGACGTCATGGGACAGACCCAGGTGCCGTTGGCTGCCTGACTGAGATGACGGGCTGGGGCACCACCTGTGCTCCCTACCTTGCCAGATTGCTGAGTACATGTATGTGCACACAAACACACGTATATACCCACGGCCTAATTCCATCCAGATTTTTCGGCGTCAATGACTCGGAAAATATTTCCCCATCAGGCACACCGCACATGCAGTATAGCTCTCGCAACGGCTGTGGCTACAAGTTACGTCCCTACTCCAGTTTACCAGCCAACCATAAAGTATTCAGTGAGACTTTGTACACATACCACTGAATAAATACACACACGCTCACGTCGATACGCAAACTGACAAATCACACACACACACCTACAAGTTAAAGATCCGCCATACAGCCTTTAATAGACTGTTCGGGCCAGTGCAGTTAGCGAGCACCTACAAAGGCTGGTATGGTGCACGAGGAAGTGGAGGTGGCCAGCACCACGCCCGACCACCTTTGTCTCGCCAGTGCTGACATATGTACACAATACACGAGGAATGTGCCACACAAGGTACCACACTACACAAGGTAGTCTTGTGAGGCTGAGTCAACCCACGGGTAGCCTAGTATTTTCAAGTAGTACCACTGATGTTACGTGAAGCAGGAAATGAAACGCCAGATTCCAGGCAGTATGCTAACCATCACCACTTCCCACACACCTACACACTTACCCACACATGCACCTACGCACCTACACATACGCCAACACTCGCACACAAAAAATACTGCTATGCCCTTTAACTGTATTAAGCAGGCTGTGAATGATTAAAAATCTGCAGCTCAGATTGAGGTCAAGACTTCAGTGACGAGCATAGCTTCCAGGCAAGGCACCCAAGTCCAGCTGGGACGATTACTCTATGAAGCCGATTAGTCGACGAAAAACTATAACCAATTTTTTCTAGAGAAAAAAATCAACAACGTTTTCCGGAACACTGCCTAAAAAAGAAAAAAACATAATAGCTAATACTTCGGGCACTAGTCCTTTTGAGCACACAGGTGGTGGAGTAATGGTCAATTATTGAGACCGTGCTTTCGGGATAGCCATGTCGAGCAGAGGAGGAAGGATGGCTTGACATGGCTATCCCAGAAGAGCTGCTCTTAAGATCTATTCTCAATAATAAAAGTAATAATTTCTATGCACCTGCTTTAGTCCATCACACTTTAGCTCTCCCCTGTTTCAACTAATATATGGCATTCAGTCCCATCGTTCTACACAAGAAATGTGAAACGAATGCAGATGGCTTGGTTGAGATTACCAAACGAGTTTGGCGACGTCACGAAATAAGAATGCTTAAAGTGTGGGGTGCCTCACAGTGTGAGATGCCTCACAGGCAACAAGGAAGCAACACGTGCATTTGTTCAACCTGCGTGAAACAAAAAAAAACCTCCACCTAGCCACAAGTTTCGCAACTGTAATCAGCCGAGATCACACAACCCCACAAAATGCAAAAGCGTGCAACTGTTCCCAAAACTTACTGACATAGCAGCAATTGTCTAAGGCTGAACCTATCAAATTGATGCTTGGCGGCCAGACAACTGAAGTTGCTAATGCAGTCCGAAGCTTCGGTGTGACTCTTAATTCCTCACTCACTTTTGAGACACACATCAATAAGGTAGCCTATTTTCATCTCAGGAATATAGCCAGACTCGGCAACATCCTGTCACCTGCTGATGCTGAGAAGCTAATACACATCTTCATCTCTTCACGAATTGACTACTGCAATGCACTGCTTCCCGGAATCCCTGCCTATTTGATCAATCGTCTCCAACGTGTGCAGAATGCGGCTGCCAGAGTCCTCACTGGCACACCCTTCCGTGATCACATAACCCCAGTACTGATGTCTCTCCACTGGTTACCTGTTAAATACAGGATTGAATTCAAGATCCTCCTTCTCACTTACAAGGCTCTCTCTGACACAGCGCCGACATACATTCGTGACCTTCTGCAGTCACCCTCTACAACACGACAACTGCGATCCTCCAATACACGCTTGCTGTTTGTTCCCACGTCGCGCCTCCATTCCATGGGTGACAGAGCCTTCTCGCGCGTTGCCCCAAGACTCTGGAATGCTCTTCCACTGGAAATTCGTTCAGCGCAGTCCGTGAACATCTTCAAATCTAGTCTTAAGACTTATTTGTTCCGTAAAGCCTTCAAGCCGTCCTGTCAGAACTTCTGATGCGGCTCGGCGCTGTCGTGCCAGGTTGTTGGCTCTCTTCATACCTGCACCTTTTTGGGAGCATTCGTTCCTTCCTCTGGCACCTTTTGGGAAGCATTCGTTCCTTCCTCTGGCTTGAATTGTTGGAGTGGGTTATCGTTGCCGTGCCGAGATGTTGGCTCTCTATCTCTCTTCCGATCTGTGTCTGCTAGGGGACATTTGTTCCCTCCTTGCTTATTGTAGAATTATCATCATTGTTTCCCTGTTGCATTTAATTTTGTCCTTTGTCTTATGATTCGTTGCTATCGCTTGACTCTCAGTTTTCTGTCTCCCCGTTGTTGTTGTGCCGTTCTCTCCACAGCTCGGATGAAAAAAAAAAACCCAAAAAAAATTGTTGCTGATTTTCGTTCTCTCTGCAGCTTTGTGCAGCGCTTTGTGACCCTCGGGTGAAAGGCGCTATATAAATGCTATTATTATTATAGGTAATGACGTCTCAAGGTATGAGAATTTCTCATAAGAGCTGCTCATTCGGGAATGGACGACATGGCTATCCCGAAACGGCATCTACGCGAAATGACGTACGATGCCACCCTTGGGAGCACCTTTGGCGCCATTTCGCCACAATGAATGCGAACGATAGAAAGCCATCGGTTTTCACAGGTGCTCATTCTTGTACTATTCCTCTTAGCACTGCCCTCCGCGTATCCCCGTGGCCTACAAAAGCCGTCACGCGCCGCGGCCGCCCGTTCAATCGTCGCGAGCGATCAAACCCCGCTCGGCTTGCGAGCGCCGGGACGGAATTGGGCGCAATTCAAGTTGATTTATTAAAAGCCCTACGGGGCTGTCGTTTGCTCGTAAACAAACGTTGCCTTCGTGTGTGTTCTCGACTCGTACTCACGCCACGGTTTCCTGACGTGGTGGCAGCGACGACCGGGGAACGTGCAGCACCGTGGGGGACACTGCACGGTCGCACACGCGCACACGATCTGTTATTGTCCCGGGTCGAGGGAACGGGAGACGCGAGCACCTCCTGCGCCTTCTCATCCCGCTCCTGCTGCTGGTGTCGTGGCCCGGCGGTAGCGTGTTTGTCGCGGGTGGCCCGGGTTCACGTTTCCAACGAGCTGCCGCCCTGGGTTATGACTGCACGTGGATTAGTGTGTGGCAATATGGCGCCGAAAAACCGCCTGGCTGCCTTTCCTCGCGCCTCCGAGTCCTTCTCTCGTCGAATGAATATCTTCGACATTGAATAAATACGTGCGCGTTATAAATGTAAAATTATTATTATTAGTGTGTTAACCGTAATAATCACGCGGCCTGCCTTCGGCCGTGCACGCTTGAGATCCTCGGGAGTTATAAAAAAAAAAGAGCAAGCCGCGCGTTGCCGGCATCACGGTCCAATTTTTTTCTAACTTTGAAAATTACTCGCAAATTATCTCATTGGGCTATACCCAGGCTGGGATTTGCGTACCATCCTGAATGTAGTCCTGCCTTGCGCCCCGTGTCTGCCGGGTTAGGCTTCAGCTCACCGCGACCCTGCGCAGGATTAAGCGGTTTCTGACGACGGATGATCTCATTGGGCAACGTAGCGACATCACCTTCGCGGTAGCCTCGCTCTGCACGAACGGCGCGAGCCACCACACGCACTACTCCATCCGCCGCGTCCCACCTGCTGCCGGCGTCGAACCCGGACGCCTGAGTCCGCCGGGCGGTCGCGGGGGCTTGGCAGGCGGTGCTCCCAGCTCCGCCTTCGAGGGCAGGCTCCTCCGCTGCGGCGTCCTGTCCCCCCTGGAGGAACGCTTGACGGACTGCGTCGACGCGGCGCCGGGCCGCGGCGCGCGGTGCGAGCCGGGCTCCGGCGGAACGGGGCTCGTAGACCGCTCGCGGGCGAGCAGGCGCTCCTTCAGGGCGGGGAGATGAGGGGCCCTGGGTATCGGCGAGCCGGAGGACGCCGCGTCGGCGGCAGGACTCCCCCGGAAGTTGTAGGTGTTCTTCCGAGTCTTGCCCACGCCGGTGTCGTGGTGCATCACGCCATGGTCGTATTTGCTGACGAGGTCCTCCTCGCTCTGCGTGTGGACTAACGTCCTGTAGCCGCCGCCGCCGCCATTGTCGCGGGGTCCCCTCGACGGGGACGAGGGGTTGGCGGGGCGCGAGGCGTGCGGGTGGCCGAGCTGGCCGGGCCTGGCGCCGGGGTTTAACTTGGGAGAGGATTTGGGGGCCACGGCGGGCGGCGCGTTGAAGGTGTTGCAGATGTTGTGGAAGCCCTTGGTTTCGTTGCCGTTGCCGCGCGTGCGCACACGTAAAAACACACGCACACGATAGGCGGACACCACCGGCGTTATTGGTCGGCATTCGGCGGCTCGTCGACAACGGTATGCGCGTGCCGATGGAGGTTTGTCACGGCTCCATTCGTGATGGTTGCTCTTCAGAGCTGTTCTTTCGGGGACGGCCGTGTCGAGCGATCTCGTTCTCTCCGTCGCGACGTTTCGCTTCCAACGTGGGAGGCGAAACGTCACCTCCTGCGCTCGACACGGCTATCCCGAAAAAACAGCTCTGAAGAGCAACCATCAAATTTGTATGAGCATCAATTCCCACACCCGAGATGCATCCGTCAAAAGCGTGCGCGTGAGAGTCCATTACTTTTCCGATTCGTGTACCCCCCCGGCAGCGGCTCGAGACGCTGCATTTACGCGGTTTAGAATTCGTATTTGAAACTAAAATCGCCTGGTGATGATTCCAACGTGGGAGGCGAAACGTCGCGAGGGAGAGAGGGAGATCACTCGACACGGCTATCCCGAAAGAACAGCTCCGAAGAGCAACCGTCATAGGCTTCCGAGCTTTTGTGGCAAATGCTGTTCGTGAGCATCTAGGAAGAAGGCTGGCGCGAGGGTGCTGTTTGTTACCGCGACAACACCCAGCGTCAGCTCAAAGCTGATGTTTGCACTCATCCCCCATTTACGTCTGAGTCGACCTAGTGGTACTGCACACATCGACACACCCCAATGGGCTTCACCTTTAGACTGGTGAGTTAATTGGGGAAAGTACGGAAAGTTGAGTTTCCTTTGAGGTTTCTATTTTTTATTTATTTTGTCACTGTGTGCAGCGCTGTGTGTAAATGGTTAATTGTTTAGTCCGGTTAATTTTTTACATTTTTTGTCAATTCGCGTGTTTGTTGTGTCGCAGGAATCCTGTAAAGAGCTTGCAAGCTCACTGGGTATGTTTCCGCTGTAAGAATAAAAAAATGTTGCTGATTTTCCGTTCTCTGTCGTTGTTGGCGTGCCGTTCTCTCCGCAGCCCTGTGCAGCGCTTTGTGACCCTCGGGTGAAAGGCGCTCTTGAAATCCTATTATCATTATCTATCTTTTATACAAGCGAGACTATACACTGCACAGGCCCTCCTTATCCAGCCTTGAGAGACTGCCCGTCTGAGTGCTGTTAGCGAGCCACATACGCAAACAACCAGAGCATACGTTCGCAACCAGCAGTGTTTGTTTTTGAACGCAAACAGAAAGCGGGCGACAAATTCCCCCAAAATAGTTAGTTTCCCAACTCTGCCCACCCACAGACTTGCCACATCACGTGGAACGCACGTATATATATATATTTATCCTAATCTGTGATTAATGCATTGATCTCGTAAGCAAAGCAGCTTTGTTCCTGCTCTCGGCTCCACCTCATTCTTTAGCAGAGGGTTGACAACATACCCATCCATCCATTGTCAGAAACCGCTTAATCATGTACAGGGTCGCGGTGAACCGCAGCCCATCCCGGCAGACACAGGGCGCAAGGCAGGACTATACCCAGGATGGGACGCCAGTCCATCACATGGCACCGGGGGCAATTTAGTCCGCAGCATGTCTTTGGACTGTGGGAGGAAACCGAAGTGCCCGTCCAAAACCCACGCGGACCCGTCCATGTGAACGTTGGATAAACTATCTTGGGGGTTGTTAACAGATTGCACCATGAACCTGGTCACCTAAGTTTGCGTCCCAGTAGCTGCTCTTTCCGTGGCGATTGTTATCTGCACTGATCATAGCCACCGCCCTCTGCTCGCCGCTCGGGAGTCACGTTCTCCCCGCACATCCTGTTTGGTGCCTGCTGAGCTTAATCGGTGCTCGCCGACAATCATTTGCGTGGTGAGGTCTGGTCAAACCGCATTGCCTCCTTTAACCAGGCAGCGGATTCGCAAAGGGATGTAAATTATACTTAATTTGCTTCCTCGATATAAGTGACTCTACAGTATGTTAAAATCTGGACCGTTCGACAACAATTAAAACATAACTGAAGGATGCCCCACCCTTAAACCCTCTGAAGTTCTCACGCGTCACGTATTTATTTGAAGACAGTCGGTAAAAACCCACAAATGAGCTCTGGAAACTGAGAACTCGCATCAAACTGACGACAGACCTTTGTAAAGTACCAAACGCGTGTTTAGACACAATACAAGTAAACATAACTAGAATTCCTACATCAGTAATCTAGAATTCCATCATTTCTATAGCAAACAAAGGCTGATCTAACACTAACATAGCAATACGGACTCTACCACTATAAAGGGAATATAAATGTCCATTAATTGACCGATCCAGTCACAATTATAATCCAGCATGTTTCTCAACCAGCATTTCCGAGCAAGACTGACTCACACAGAACAATGGGAGGTACCATGTGGCGTACCGGTATGGCGTTCTGTGTGCTCCACTATCGTGTACAACACCGAGTGTAAACGATGGCGCAGTTGTTTTACGTTTTTCCTTTTCTTCTCCCCATTTCCTCCAAACTTTTAAAATTTAAATTGAACGTGCATTCCAATGTGGCACGCCCCTACCCTCCTTAACCGGGGGTATTGAGTCTAAACTTCTAAAGTGAGCGTAACGTGTATCAGTAACACATTCAGGTGTAAACCCATTCTCAAAGTTATCCGAGTTACAAACAAGCCCACCGCCGACGTGACTCCTACGATCCGAACACAAACGCAGACAACTCGCTAAACAAACTCCACATCCCAATGCCACGCATGTCCCCACCCTTACCGCCATGTCGATCCGTGGTGCCCTTGTAATGGCTTGTGGGACGCTGTCGCCCTACTCTTCCCTCGCTCTCCGGTCCAATCAGAACCCCAGGTGGTCTCTCACTCACCGAGTCGCTACTCCGAGTGGAGGACGATGAGGAGGAACTGATGCCAGGGTTGGGTGCGCGGCACCGCCCACGCTAACAGGTCCGCGGCTTTTCCTGGTGCTGCAACTGTTCCTGCAATACCGGTCTATGCCAGCGGGTCTAATTTGTCCCACGGACCACTAGGTGGTGCACATGGCCCACTGATGGGTCGCGACCCACCGGTTGAGAATGGTCAACGCTGGTGCTGCTACTGGCCGTGTGACTCCATCCATCCATCCATTTTCAGAAACCGCTTAATCCCGTACAGGGTCGCGGTGAGCCGGAGCCTATCCCGGCAGACACAGTGCGCAAGGCAGGGGAACACCGAGGATGGGACACCAGTCCATCGCAGGGCCGTGTGACTGCTCTTGCTAATTGTGCTGACACATTAGCTACTGTTGCGGCTGTGTCTGTATCAGGCTCTGCGACTGCTAGCTGAGGCTACATTGGCTGCTAGTCTACTCTTGTCCTTTTGTCCTTGAGCAGGAAAACCTCATTGACTCTAAATGCGTTTTCAGTAAAATTCTGGGAATGTTTGAACAATTACTCTTTTAATGAGGGGTGTGCTGCGTGTGACAGGAAGCGGGATTCCCCGGAGAATACCCACCACGCATACGAGGGGGATTTCACACAAGATTGATTCACGGACCCATTTGCTGTACTGCAATAATCCTTCCAACATCGCAGCGCAGCAAGGTTTGGGAATGTCACCGATCTTTACGTGATCCACCGACCTGTGTTCAACTTGTGTCGCAACAGGAACAAGCTGCCATTAAGAATGAACCTCTTAGGCTTGACATACATCGCTGGATCATGTTGAAGTCACTAGTTGCTGCTGACGATGTTACAGCAACATGCGGTTGATTACGGATATGAAAACAGATGCTGGTGCCATTACAGTAAATAATAGCAATTTATAGAGCGCCTTTCACCCGAGGGTCACAAAGCGCTGCACAAGGACCGCGAAGAGGACGACATGTCAACAACGACAGGAAAACAAACAGCTAATAAAAACCAAAGGAGCGAACATTAAATGATTAACGCTGCTTCGAATACATTGAAAGGTCGTGAAACTGGCAATCTTTAGAGCGGCAAAAATCTGCCATTGTTCCCTAAGATAGCCGTCACTTCCTTAAAGACAAACAAGGAGGGAGACAGCGAGGGAGGGTGAGGAACAGGGGGAGACACAGGGACAGACACGAGGGGGAAACAACGTCAATCTAAATTAAACAATTAACATTGAAGCACAAGAACATATACATAGACACACGTCACATTGGAGTCTATGGGATTTAACATCGCAGTCTATGGGAGTGGGCAGCACGGTGGCGTAGCGGGTAGCAGCGCTGCCTCCTCACAGCAAGAAGGACCCTTGTTTGAATCCCGGCTCGGTTGCCTTTCTGTGTGGAGTCTGCACGTTCTCTCCCCTGTTTTGATCACGTGACGCGGGGTGACACGTGGGCACGAGGGAGACAAGACACCGAGCGGACACCTCGCTTCTAAACGAAGGTGAATAATTTATCAGACTCAACGTGTGCACCAATCATGACATTTATACTGATTTTTTTTTATAAACGCATCCATCACGCGATGAATAATATCGACTTAGCTAAGTACACGTATACATGGATACGGCATGTTTGAATTTACGTGTGCAATTCAGGATATTGGTAGTGCATTTGTAAACGTAGATAATAGTATTGCGGGTACAAGTGACATAGGCTAACAAAGTCTATTGTCTGAATATCTAAAAAGATCTAAAGCAGGATTTTTTTGACTCCAGTTCCCTCGACTCACATTGGCCCACCTCTCGACAAATACCAACATTCATCCATTGTCAGAAACCGCTTAATCCTGTACAGGGTCGCGGCGAGCCTGATCCTATCCCGGCAGACAGAGGGTGCACG
>JAZEWU010000033.1:2272289-2292281 GCA_036362915.1 Geotria australis | reverse complement strand
AGGCTGGGGGGCCGCAGGCGGGTGGTGGGGAGGGGCCGTCTCCGGGAGGACGCTCACCACGGGCTCCCCGCCCAGGGCCAGGTCCAGCTCGGCGTGCGACACCTGGCCGCCGTGGGGGGGCGGCCAGCTGGCCTGAAGGGCCTGCGCTTGCGACGGCCACGCGGTCTGAAAGGCTTGCTCCTGAGGCCACTCCGGCTGAAACGCTTGCTGCGGAGCGGGCCAAGCCTGTTGGGTCGCCTGACCCGGCGAGGGCCACGCTTGCTGGGCGGTTTGGCCCGGAGAAGGCCAGGCCGGCTGCGGGGCCTGACCCTGTGGCGGCCACGCCTGTTGGGCGGCCTGACCCTGTGAGATCCACGCCTGCTGAGAGACAGCTGCCGGTTGCTCGAGCCCCGCAAACGCCTCTCTGTAGACATCGGCGCGTGGCGGTTGCGACGCGCCGGCTTGATTGGCCACGCTGGCCAGAACAGCGGCCGCCTGGGTCAGCTGTGGCACCGTGCGCCCTGTTTGTTGCTGCTGCTGCTGCTGAGCTCCTGAAGGTGGCACAGCTAGAGCAGCCGGGCCACCCACCCCGGCCGGCACAGGACGCCCGTCTCGCCGAGGAGCGGGGATGGTGACGCTCAGCGGGAGCCTGGTTGCGCCTGCAGCGGCGGGAGGCGACGCCAGGGCCGCCGGGAACGCGTTCCCCATCGAGGCTGTGAAATCGTCGTCGAAGGAGAGCGGAGGAAGAGAGAAGGTGTCGCACGGCTGCGCCTGTGGCCGCGACGGTTTGGAGACGGCGGCGTAAAGAGCCGTGTCGTCGACGGCAGCTCCAACGTGTGCCTGGTTGCACGAAGACAAACGTCCCCCGTATAGACTTAACAGACTTTATGCTGTTAGCGAGCAGCACCTATGAAGGCTGGCACGGCGCGTGAGGGGGTGGGGGGCAGTACCATACCCGGCCACCGTTGTCTTCATAGTTGTAATGTTTACACACCGCACCAGGTACTCATTTGCGGCTGAGTCGAGCTAGGGGAGGCCCAGGGCCGGTTCAGAAAATCGTCACTGGTGTTGGCCGTGAGCGAGAATCGAACTCGGGTCGCCAGGTTTGTAGCCCAGCGTGCTAACCACTAAGCTACCGCTCCCCAAATACAAACATACGAGTACAAGAGCAATCAGCTTTAACTGCAACACAGCTGATTATCAGATCCACCAGGTGATGAATATCGTAAGTTGAGAAGAACATCTATCCATCCATTTTCAGAAACCGCTTAATCCATCCTGTACAGGGTCGCGGTGAGCCGGAGCCTATCCCGGCAGACACAGGGCGCAAGGCAGGGGAACACCGAGGATGGGACGCCAGTCCATTGAGAAGAACATACGAGAAAGGTAAATGGCACGTAGCCTACAGCTGGCATCTTGTCATCTTCAACCTAACAAGGCCAAGACCAATGCATAAAACACATTGTGATGGAGCATTTTTATATTATTCCAATATTGGGCGAGTGCTTATATTGGTCAATGTTCCTTTCTGTCTGATTCGTTTGAAAAAAATACGCCAATCACTACATCACCAACGGTGGCAAATTTGCAAGGTGATGTGAATTTGGCCCATTCAGCATACACACATTTAATGCATGTAATTTAACGTCGCCATGTGACTTGATAACATTCAGATGAACGATGCACGTCAAAGGGCATGTTTCTCAATCAATGCATACATTTACATGGAGATTCAATCTCAAGTACAGCATTGAGAATAAAGCTATCCCCCTAAACTGCATGCAAAACATGGTGTGCACATCAAGCAATGCTGTGCCTGACATCTGGCCAAGGTGCTGGCTTCCCCATGAAACCTCACATGAACCTCACGTGAACCCATTTAGCACATCTGGTTCAGGTTTGAGAAAACAACAAATTTCGTCTAAGGTTTTTAAATCACTAGTAACATGCCCAGGTGGATTAATCGATGACTGAAATACGAAGGAAGCCTGCAATGATGATGATGCACCAATATTGGCCTCCTACCAAATGCATTTTTTTCGGAGCGAGGAATAACATGGGACGTAAGACTGCATGCAATAGTGTTGATTATGACGCATAAAAATGTATGATGATAATGATCATGTATGATCGACAGCAAGTCCTGCCTGAGGTGGTTCGAGGCCGAGCTGAAAGACAACGATGTCCAGAGGCTGACCATCGTGCTTCGAACAATTGCAAAGAAGAAGAAGTACGGTTTGTCACATGAACAAAACATAGCAATTGTTTACTATTTCAGCGACGTTTCGCCTCCCAACTTAAAAAAAAACCTCAGCTTAGGTAAAATATATACTATACACTAAGACAAACATTTGACTAATTGACGCTAGATGTAAACCGTACGGTAACTGTTCCGACTTACGCACAAATTTGACTTGCAGACAGCCTTAAGAACGTAACTCGTTCGTAGCCCGGGGACTGCCTGTATTTACGAAAAACAAATTACAATTGTAAAGCGACTTAAGAAGCAGGAGGCGAGGCGCGCCACCTGTACCTGGGCAGACGCAGGGTCGGGGTCGTCTGTGTCGGTCTCGCCTCTGCAGGCCCCCCCCAGAAACACGACGACATTCCCGGCCGCGCCGCCTCCCGCCTGGGCCACTGAGCCGGGGCCCTGAGGAGCGCTGGAATGCCGGAATCCCGAGGAGGGGTCCCGGATGAGTTCTGCGATGTTGGACGGTGACCCCCAAGTGGGGTTCGACCACCCTTCTTCGGCAGGGGTCTGAGTGACGATGTGGGTGCACATACACACAAAAACACACGCGCGCGAGATGTATGGAGATTGTTTGCAGCGAGCGCCGATTTACGTAGGTTATCATCATCGTCATAAACCTGCTTAATCCTGTAGAGGGTCGCGGTGAGCCGGAGCCTATCCCGGCAGACACAGGGCGCAAGGCAGGGCTATACCCAGGATGCGACGCCAGTCTGTTACGTCATTTACTAAATGCGGCATGTCAAGCATTTATAGAGCGCCTTTACCCGAGGGTCACAAAGCGCTGCACAAGGCTGATCTTGTCAATTCAACGCATCATCGTTACATCCCTAGTGTGGTGTCCGGTTCTGGTGTCGGCTCTGTAGATGTGACTGGTGTAGCTGGGGGGTGGAGGGGGGGTGTGCAGTACCACGGGAGAGGGCGGCTCGATGGAGGTGCTGATCTCCCCAAACAGGGCCAGTTGCTCAAAGTTCTTCTGCAGTAAAAACACAACGCACGCACTTTGACACGGCCACTCGTAATGGAGTGGCACGACGGCTGTAAGATGGCACGGCGCTTATCCCGCACAGCCTCAACACAACAGCAAATGTGTCTGATTGCCATCATATCTATACAACTATGTTTCAATTGTCTCCCCTTACATGCTTTGAAGGTTTCTCCAGACACGCCTACATCCTACCTCAATGCTCTTCATCTAGTCCCTCTAAGCGTGAGTGGAGGACCGGATCGGAAGAACGTGTTACAAGCTTGGAACAAGATCACCCACAGGCCTGGTATTCTGCTACTATCTACAACACAAGAACACATGTACAGGGTTGTCCAGATGTCGTGTAACCCCCATTTAATTGACCCCTAATATTTATTTTCCTTTGCTCGTTAATTTCCTTTTAAAATATTAACCGGTATTTATTTCAGATTAATAACATTTAGAAATCTCAAATTTTCACGCATCGCTTACATCACATTACACACCCGTCGGCATACAAAACATATTACGTTTCGTATCACGAAATGGGGGGTCACGAGACATCCGGACCGCCCCGTACACTAGCGAGGAGGGGAGAGTCGCTTGTAATCCTTCTGCGCATTGCCGGCGGCCCGTGTAAATGAGTGCTCGCTCCACGTGAGCGCGTCAGTGATTAACACCGCGGCCACGCGCCCGGGTGCCGCGTTTGATCATCACCGCCGACTTTGATGTTCTGAGCAGGTGCGCGCTCGTGGGCGCGCTTTAATGTAAACGGCGGTTCCTTTCTGTCGCCTCTTGTTTAACCGTGGCAACAAGCGAGGGAAGCTGGTCGGGGTCAGCCGTGAGGCCAAGCTGATTTATAATCAGATGCTTAACACGGTTATGGGATATTAGCGCGACTAGCACTGCTGCGTAGCAGAGCGGGTTAAATTCAGAGTCGATACAAGCCGTGAGCTTGTATCGACCAATGCCCATTTGCCGGTGCTGCGTGCGTCTCGTGCCGCACAGGGACAGCTGCCAATGGCGTCCCCTTGGTTAAGACTGCAGCTGGGCATCGATGTGGTTGCCTTGCGATGTGATGCCAAGACGCTCTGAGTCGCCGAGGCATGTACAGCATACGCCCCGTAACTGGAAGACCGGATATCCGAGCTGTGGGGAGACAGGAGGATAGAGGGAGGTTTTTTGGGGTCCATCACGGTGCCCTCGTGCTCCCGGGCCTTCACCTGTTCGTCGAGAGGGTCTCTCCCCGCGTTCTGGGGCTGCGGCCCTTTCTTGCTCCGCAGCAGCTGGAAGACGTCGTGAAGGTCCATGACCAGGGGTTCGGCCTGGATGGGGGCAGCCGGGGGCAGCCAGGGGCAGCGAGAGAGAGTGAGGGGCAGAGACACGTCAGGAGACAGTATTGACGTGGGATGTGATACCCTGGGCGATGGGGCTGACGATCATGATGTACCTGTATAATGATTTATTATATTGTTCAGTGATGATGAAGATGATGATAGTTAAAGAATTATGATGGTCATGGCGATGGTGACTAACTGTTTACGATGTTTATAAATAATTAAGATGTTCAAATCTTTTTTTAAGATGTTGATAATTAAGTTGAGATAATTAACGATTGCTGTGGATGATGATGAGAACGGATGTTGATGTAGATTATAACAATTGCTTACAATGGATAATGAGGACGTTGATTAACGGCAACAACAATTACAATCACGTGGCTCACATAATATTTACAGCAATTAGCGTCCGTAGGATTTACTATTTTACAACACCAAAGAAATGATACACTCAACCAGTTTAAACAGCCACTGTCCAGGTTGACCTGGGTTGACCTGGGTTGACCGGTTGCCCCCCAATGGTGGGGGTTTTGGAGCAGAAGTTTATGGCTGAATGTCCTTCCTGACGCCAACCTCCTTTAGGGTCTTTGGACTGTTATTTGTCTTGAACGTCCCCCTATACACCAAGCGATACCTTGGCAGGAGTGCTACACTCCAGACCTGTTCCCCAAGGGAGACCCTAGCAGGAGCGCTGGACTCCAGACCTGTTCACAGAGTGAGACCCTAGCAGGAGTGTTAGAACCCAGGTGACATAGCTCTGGGTTTCATCATAACACGCAAACCCGTCCAGCGCAATAACGTCACGATGCGTCGTGAGAGGGATTTACACGAATGAGCCGATGGAAACGGAGGCGAGTTCGGGGGTTTCCGGCACTCACCGGCTGCACCGTCTTGACGGCATAGAAGCAGTGTGCCCCCGCCGCTCCGCACACGTAGCCGAAGGCTCGCGGGTCCGACGCGTCGCGGGCCACGTAAGAGATGAAGCCGATCGGGTGCTCGTACTCCGTGACCTGTGGGGTCAGTGGGTCATTAGGTCACAGCAGGGGGGTTGGTTGCTTGTGGGGGGGCATACTTAGCCGAGGCGAACGTTACCCAAGCAAAGCTGATGTTTTGCTAGTTCTCTGTTCAACCCTATTTTAAAACATCCCACTTTCTGATGTAGGTTTTCATGGCTCGATTCATGATGGCTGATCTCCCGAGCTGTTCTTTCGGGATAGCCGTGTCGAGCGATCTCTCCCGCTCACAGGGCGCAAGGCAGGACTATACCCAGGATGGGACGCCAATATATCGCAGGGCACCTGGGGTAATTTAGTCAGTAGGCCAATTAATAATAATAATAATTTCAATTTATATAGCGCCTTTCACCCGAGGGTCACAAAGCGCTGCACATGGGCCGCTACCTGGCAGCATGTCTTTGGACGGTGGGAGGAAACAGAAGTGCCCGGCGAAAACCCACGCGGACACTAAGAGAGAACATGCAAACTCCACACAGAAAGGCCCCCGAGCCGGGATTCGAACGCGGGACCTTCTTGCTGTGAGGCGGCAGCGCTACCCACTACCCACTACCCACTACGCCACCCTGTTAGGGGAGGGGGAGGGAGGACGCACTCCACTTTTCTCATCATAGACGCGGATTCCCTTGAAGGAGATGCTGAGCAGCACGCGTTGCTTGTGCTGGCCCCGGGCGCGCGACGCTGCAGCCACCGCCTGCAACGGGCATCATGGGGGTCAAGGTAGAAGCGTTCACGTCGCGATCCCTGTCAGGTAATACTTGGTATTGCCTGCAAATTCTACCAAACACTTCGAGGCCGAGCTGAAAGACAACGATGTCCAGAGGCTGACCATCGTGCTTCGAAGAATCGCAAAGAAGAAGAAAGGGCATCATCATCATCATCGCTGAGAGTGAATAAGTAGACAATACGTCCCTCCGCAGGGAAGACAAACAAGGCTGTTGACTGTGATCCAGCAAGACGGCCCGAGATGAGGCGACTGACCACCTGGGGCAATGATTTAGCAGGAGCGGATTTGACATAATTGTGACTTGTAAGATGCTGTTAACGTCATGCTGGATCGAACCAAACGCCGGACGGATTTGAAGCATCGTATTTGGTCCTGTGGTAGCATTATTATTATTTCCATAAAACGTACGTTACTGACATTTGACATTTTAACGTAATTTCGAATAAATGTACACAAACAGAGAAACAAACATACAAACAAACATCCTGGACAAAAAATAATCGCCAAGACGACTGTCCACCCGGATCAAGACACAAATAGTGTAGAATACCTCCCATTGACCACACGAACTCCTGGAAATGCGAAATACTCTCAGCAGCATTGGTTCAATATATGACAAATTTTACACAGTGGTCAAGCTTACTTGAACCAATATGGCTGGGAGAGTACGCAACAACACATTATGATGTGTATGTCGGGTGCGTTTGGTTAGTTCTAGCGTTTGTCGTGTCGCAGGAACCCCGCGCATCCAGAGCTTGCAATCTCACTGCGTATTATTTTCTGCTGTAATAATAAACATCTAACTATCTAACCACGCCCGGCTGCCTTTGTTTCCCCAGTGCCGGCATTGATTGCACACACTCTTTTAAGAGAGGGGGTCGATGCACAAGGAGATGGATCGGTGGGGTGGAGTGGACAGCTGACAGGGCAAAGGGAAAGGAGAGAGAGCTGGGGGGGTGGGGAGGCGTGGGAGGTGAGGTCGCGTACCTTGAGCTTCATCATAGCGTCCTGGCAGATCTTGGGTCCAGAGGGACCGGGCACGGGCTCCGAGCCGATGACCTTGGCTCGGTGGCTCACGCCGTCTCCCGAGAAGAGACGGGTCAGCTCATCTTCGCTGCGGTCTTTGCCTGCACAGAGACGCGACCAGGTGGGATACTGGCTTTGAATTCTGTTGGCTGGATTCGTAACGCGGGGCGCCGAGTGCGAGTTACGAATCCAGCCAACAGAGTGAGCTTACAAGCTCCTTATGGGACTCCTGCATTGACACAACACTGGCTCCTGTCTCTACCACTAGATAGATAGATGTGTTATTATTATAGCAGAAAAATACCAAGTGAACTTACAAGCTCTTTACGGGACTCCTGCATTGAGAGAGGGGGGGAGAGGAGAGAGAGGCGGGGTCACGAGGCCACACACACACAGACACACAACACAAAACACAGAAATAGAACACACACATAGAAACACAACACACAGAAACACAACAAACGCACGTAAATAAACACACGCACACGATTATTCTGATTCTGAAGAAACTGAGATTTACGACGAGGGCAATTATTATGCAGCGACACACACGCGGACTTTTCACACACACCCCAAACACACTAACTCACCACACAGAGACAATACAATATCCCGCTATGATCTGTTAAAAGACAAAACAATCTGGGCAAGTGCGAGCACATACGAAGGACCGCACGGCGCACGAAGGGCTGGGTGGCCGCTTGCACGCCCGACCGCATTTATCTCCCCACACATACGAGGTACTGAATTCAGGCTGAGTCGACCTGGTGGACGCACAAGGCGTGCTCTTGCCCACTGCCACTGTTGGTGCCACCGTATGGAAGTGTGGCTACCGGATCCGCTACCAATTACTCGTAATTTAATTCCACTCTCGCACTTCTTGTTCTGCGTCAGCCCGCCCGTCACCTTCCCTTGCCTGGGCCCTGCTCGCTCCAGGCGTCTCCGAGATACCCCTCCTCACCTCTTTTCTTAGACTTTCGAGAGAAGTCTTTGGTCGCGGGGGGCGTCTCTTCGGCCATGGCTGGTGACTTCCCTGTCCTCCGTTCTTCGCCTCCAACAACGGGGCGCGGAGCACCTCCTGCTAGCTACGATCCGAGCGGGGTCAAACGGAGCAGTATTGCGGAAGGCAGAGCGAGCCGTTCGTTCCGGCCAAGAAACGGGGTCACAGAACGGACGTGAGAAGAGGAGGAGGAAGAATGAGACTTTGAAGTAATTCGGCGCACCTTTTGCCGCGCGACCGGAGTGGATGGTGCCCAATAAACGACAGGCACACACACACAACCACGTGCGCGTGTCCGTGGTTACATTATGATGCAAATTATTTACCAAAGAAGGCCTAACTCGGTCTAAGGGAAAGACATTTTGCATGCGTGTTTAGCTTGTTTCATCCTCCAAAAGCGAGTTGTTTCGCCCGTTTGGTCAAAGCGTGAAAAAGAAAGCGGGGCGTAAGGCGTCGTCAAAATTGTCAGTCACCGCTTAATCCTGTAGAAGGTAAGCCGGAACCTGTCCCAGCAGACAGAGGGCGCAAGGCAGAGCGATACCTAGGATGGGATGCCAGTCCATCGCAGGGCATGGGAGGCAATTTAACAAGCAGGTCCATTAACCTAGGCAGCACGACTTTGGACTGTGGGGGAGAGGGGGGGAGAGGGGAGAGAGGGTCACTGTGGGAGGAAACCGGATTGTGCCCACGCGCAGACGGGGAGGGATGCAAGTGTAAGATGTAGAGAATGGAGTGATCAATCCTGCCCAGCACGCCAAGATATTTCCTCTGTCACTCCCACGCAACACGACACAAACAGATGGTACGTGTCCCAGCATCGGGAGCCTCGCCTAGTTAAGCGAGAGGCCTCCCACCGCGTGGTGTGAACGTAAATCAATTCAATAGTGCCACGGCGGGAATTGTGGAAGGCACTTAACTACTAGATTATAATCCACAGCCCTTTGTAAACCACCCGCTGGATGAAAGACTCCGCAACGCCGTGTTGGTCAGGGTGGATTGTTTGACCATACTTCCCCACGCTGGTCAGTGCCGGTTGTTCAAGGCCGTAGGACCCACGTCCGATTCCACTCGTCGCTACTGATGTTAAGTCATCGAACCAAAAACGCTACCGCTCCATCATGACATTGAATACAATCGATTATCACGCTTGATATGTTCTGCCACCACCTCACAGCCAGACGTGTTCCGGAATTTCCACTTTCATTCCCTTATCCAGCCATCCGTTTTCAGAAACCGCTTAACCCTGTGCCGAAGCCTCTCCCGGCATACACAGGGCGCAAGGCAGGGCTATAGCCAGTACGGGACGCCACTCCATCACAGGGCATTTTAAAGTTCAATGAAGCACTATTGTTATTACAGTAATATTACACACCTGCCCACCTCCTGAGTATCCACCCCCCACCGTGGCATCACGAGACAGAGCAAGAGCTCCCCGTGAACTTCGCCCCCCGGCACCTGGTCTGGCCTCACGTGAGCGCGCTCCTGCCCTCCACGTGCCCGTGTTAAACCGAGGTGAGCCGGAGCCTATCCCGACAGGCACAGGTCGCAAGACAGGGCTATACCCAAGATGGGACGCCAGTCCATCATAGGGGACCTGTGGCAATTTAGTCCGCAGGCCAATTAACCACCTATGCAGCAGCAGCAGAATGTCTTTAGACTGTGGGAGGAAACCGGAGTGCCCGGCGAAAACCCACGCGGACACGGGGAGAACATGCAACCCCCACACAGAAAGGCACCCTAGCCGGGATTCGAACCCGGGGGCCCTTCTTGCTGTGAGGCGGCAGCGCTAATCGCCGCGCCACCGATCGTTCCAGCTTAAATCCGGATTGACCGATACGATTATCGTGAAGCCCACATGAGACGATATATCGTGATCTCGCGTGACGTCACGCGCTCCCGTGATGCACCACCCCAGTCATGGCGACCGCCGGCAGGATCATCCAGCGGCTGCGGAACTTTCTGAGCGGGGTAATTACCGTCAGGCAATTAGAGATAACTAAGCAGCGGTAACTAAGCAGCGATAAATAATCACTGCCTCGCCGAGACACGGGCACACGGCACGGGGCGGTGGGCAGTAGAATGGGGCGGTAGGGGCGGAGGCGGCGCTCCTAAACTGTCAAGGTGACGCTAGGCCACAAGCCTGTATCGTTGTTCATGGGAGGTGATGTTCATTTGTCAAATTAATGTGTTTTGTATGTTGTTTGCTGTCGCGTATTCGAACGTGCTGTTTAAGACGTGTGGCGTTTTGTGTGCCTGGCTGATGCTGTAACGGTAGCGGTTCGTAGACGCGACATTTCAATAACATTGGTGTACTGTACTGTACAGTAATAGGGTGTCATTGCCGAATGTGTTGGTGACAACTTGAAAATCGCATCGTGTAAACATCACTGTGTCAGCACACCACGTTTAACAACTTGGGGACTCAATCTCGAGTATTAGCAATACATCGCAAATTTACATTGCCTCGTCTTGTGTCATCACTTCACCGGAAGGGTGAATGTAGGGTTGATGGGTGACCAACCTTTCCAGTTTTTCCCAGGATCGTCCTCCGTTTTGATGAGGCAGCAAAGTCTGGCTTTTTGCCAGTTCCACGTACAGTCCTCTCTCTCAGTTATCCGGTTTACCCGTGCAACCTTTGCTAATTATATAGATGTTTGTTATTACAGTAGAAAATACCTAGTGAGCTTACAAGCGCTTTACAGGATTGCTGCGACACAACACGCGAACCGACGAAAATACATAAAAATATAAAAACACAAATTAACCAATCAAGAAATAAGCATTTACACACAGCATTGCACATAAGTGATCTATAAAAAATTGATATCACGTCAGTTGAGGAGATGGAGCAATGAAATAATCTCTCGCGCAGGAGCTGTGCGGATTAGTAAAATCGCGGGATTGTGACAGATGGTTAATGTTTTGGTAGGTTTTCATTAGTGGCTTCATCATTGCCGATGATGAATGCTGCCCGTAGGAATGTGGGATTTTCTCCACTGGCTCCTGGCCACGAATGGGGATGCTGCACGACTAAGGTTTGACTCTTGTGTCATTGCAGAAAGACCTTCAAAGCAAGTTGCAACTGCGTTATACAGAAATTTCCAAAAGGTAAGAGTTGACTTGTTTTGGCGAATGTTTTTGTCTCGTTTAGATGAAAATGTGGTGTCATCAACAATGTGGCAAATCACTATTTTCAGTGTATAACTGGAATCTCATACCTTACTTAGATACCACATTTCCAAATCATCTCACCTATAAACCTAATTTTACTTGAAATCACCCATTAGAGATGCACTTTGCAATGCATACAACTTTTTTTTTACACTCGGCATCCTGGGTGCTGTTTATCTTCTTAACCATAAAACACATTTATGAGAAGTTGCTGTGTTTCAGGACGCAGCCACCCCCGAAGCTTCCATTGGGGCCTAGCCACAAGTTCGCCAACAACAGTTACTGCCTTCGTGATGGCCGGAGACTGAGCGCCCCACCAACGATCATCATGTCATCACAGAAAGCCCTGCAAGCTGGCCCGGCTATAGAGAGGTAAAGCAGCTCTTGAAAGAACTATGACAGGAGTGTAGGTTTGCCAAAATCAGGCATACCCAATTGGCTTACTATCAAGGTGAGAACTTACCGAGATATCATATTCTTTAGGCAAAAGGGAACTGAATGAAAAAAGGCAGGCATTTACAGTTAATAACTAATGATATGCATGTTATGATTCATAAAACTATGCATTCAAATATATTTATACACAGTATACAGTTGTGTATCTAATAAGTGATTATTTAAGTTCCACACAAATTATTTTAACATATTCTTCTACGTGTAGAGAATAGAAATGTAGAAGTTTCGTCCTTGTCTGAGCTTTTAAAAGGAGATGAGCATCGCCCACTTGCTCAAAGTGTGGAAACACACTCACTGATCTTTACTCTATTGTTTGGTTAATAAGGCATGCAAATGTGCAGTGCTCCATACCAACGTGCACCTCTTTATTTGTGTCGACGTTTGTAACGCTTGTATGCCTGTTATTTACCAGCGTTGTCTTCTGTTTGCAGCGGCCAGTCGGCGGTGGAGAAAGTGGAGAAGAAGCCGGTGAGACCTGGAGAGTTACCCATGTGGAAAATATCAACGGACCAGCCATACTTATAGGCAATGCACGTAACGTACAATACTAGCCAGAAATAAGTTGTTTCAACGTTTTACTTCTAAAAGTGTGCAAGCATCATGCCAAGAATGCAGTTCAAGTTTCTGTTGCCTGCAGTGCACCATTTTGTGTTATAAAACGTGCTTGCTGTATAACATGCACATATAATAAATCGATCCTGAACATGTCCGTCTTTGTAGTGCATTTACAGTTATGTGGAAGCTTAATTGTGTGTGTGTGCAAACATTTAGATTTTTCTTAAAAATAGCATAGTAAATTCTCAGGCACGCTTGATTTTCTGTTTGGCAATTCGTAATATCCTGGTGGAAAAATAGGATTCAAACGATCGTACGTTTTTTTTATGAAACTAATCGTTAACTCACACAAATTTGGTTGACAGCATATATTTTGCTTACCTGCATAGGAAGGGGATTAATAAATAAAATGTATCATCCATTTTTTATTGTTTATTAAAGTAATCCATTTACTCGCCGATGTGTTTGCGGTCACTTGGGTACAGTCACGAGTGAAGAGCAGCTAATCAATCAGCGCGCACGTAAAAATATATATATTTTTCCGAAAGCATGGTTAATCTGCAACCCGGATAAATCCATCCACGGATAATCGAGAGTTAAATGTACATGGAATACAATGGATTAGATTTTCACTCGTAACAGTCAATACTAAAAGTGATAATGTACAAGTTAAAATTTCTTTGAATACAACTGGCAAGAATGAGGTTTAAAATAATGCTGGGTTTCACATCAACAGGCTGGTTTTATGGTGGTAATGGCCAAGTGTAGCTTTTGAACACCTATTCTGCATAAACATTTTAAACACTCTTATAAAATACTTCTCATATAAAAGAAAGGAAACAATTACACCGAGGGCCACCGCTCTCCATCGCAATGACTGACATTTTTATGTACAGAAATGGCTACAGAATTATTTGGTAGCCTAAGGCACTTTAGTTATTCACATGGCAATACCTCACAGTGACATATCTACAACTTCAAGATACGACGTTGGCTGTAGTTTAATGATTGTATCTATATTAACATCTCTAATGTGGAAATGTTGCTGAAGGTTTGTTAAATATTAGATCACTAAAAAGGCTGGCAGGACAGCACAATCACCTGCTAGTAAATAAATGATTACACACTATGTAGAAGGTTGCTTTAAGGTTTAAAAGAACAAGTAACCAAGGGTAAGAGCCAGTAAAAATAACACATTAACATTTTACAAAACATGCTTGGGTAGGTTTCTGTACATGTTTAAACGCCTGAATACATTTTGAAGGACAGTACAAACATTGCTTTTCTACATCAACCTTCCACACAACCACCTGTACAACGAATATACACCGAAATAAAAATAATATTTTGGTTCAATAATAATGGAAATGCACCGCGACCCTCACCAGGACAAGCGGTTTAGAAAATGGATGGATGGATGGAATAATGGAAATGTAATTTGTCTGGAAGCATTGCTTGAGAGAAAAGCGTTTAGTACCAGGTGTGTTTGAAATCTGTTCGCAATTACCAATCACAAGCCTGAACATTTACCAAGATAGCAAAATGACAAGTAAGGGATATAGAGACATGGTTGGTGTGAAGAAAAGTGTGTAGAATTTTTGTAATTGTACAACACTGACTGGCAGTTTTCCTAAACATTTAAAGTGGATCCCTGAGCCCAAAAAAAAATCACAGCTCATTGTACACTGTGCCTCTGATGCTAATGCCTTGAGTCAACATTAAGGCCTCATTTAATGAAAGACACTGCGCCCTGCTTTGATTTGATATAAAACAAATAATTTACCTGTTTTCAGCGAAACAACGATCAGCCTACAGTGATTTATTTAAACTAATCAGAGGGATTATTTTTGTACCTGGAAACTTGAATCCCTTATGGAATAACGTACACACACCCCCACGCACCCTTGCAGCTGAGTAAGGCACTGCAGCGTTGTTTAATTATTCACCAAGTGAGGATATAAAAAGAACACTAAATTGGGAGAGGCACTCTTAAAACATTTCTGCTGCAAATGCATGTCAGCACTTGATGTGATTATTTATTTCCCTCCCTTCACTCAGCGAAAGTTGGTAAGGCTCAAGGACGTCGGCACTCTTCCTTCAAAGGATAAAATGAAAAACTTTCTTCCAGCGTGTAACGCATTTAAAACATTTGTTACTGAGCAGACATTTGAAATAATGAATGGAAATGAGTGCACGCAGACTCATGTAATCTTGATCTCGACATCTGTTCCATAAAAGCGGAGTAGGACTACTCGGCTTTTATTCTGTGAGTTGGGCTTTGGGGCATCTTACGACCCAGCACAGGAGTTCCCTGTAAAAATAGAAAAACAATTTTGACATCTGTTGAGGTATATAACACGATGCTGTAGCCTAAGGGTGCACAACTTTGTTTTAATGATGGCCATTTCAAGATAAAATAACCAGAAAAATGTGCCACAAACTGGTCACGACTCCTTCTCTGGATCCTCCCTCCCCTTGCAGGCAACACACAACATTTACACTAGGCTATAGCGGTATAGTCCTATGTCAAAATACGAGTGTATTTTAACATAGGCCAAAAATCTATTACATTGTTTTCAATACAATCTGATTTTTTGTTTTACTATTCTTTACCGGGCGGATAAAACGTATTGTCGGGCTGGACCTGTTTCATCACAGCCGTGATCTGACCCGCGTGCCCCGCGATGGCACCGGCGGGCGTGCGTCGGCACTTTGTACTCACGGGCGACGGTGGCTTGGCGTAGTTGACGTGTGCGTAGAGCAGCACGGCGATGTCGTTGTGTCCCGCCTCGAGCGCTATCGACAGCGCTGTGCTTCCATCCTGAGCACAAACAGAGACGTGGGAGGATATCTAGAGTGTAATTTTGGGGATTTAAATTTTAAACCATCCATCCATCCATGTTCAGAAACCGCTTAATCCTATACAGGGTCGCGGTGAGCCGGAGCCTATCCCGGCAGACACAGGGCGCAAGGCAGGGGAACACCAAGGATGGGACGCCAGTCCATCGCAGGGCGCCTGGGGAAATTTAGTCAGTACGCCAATTAACCTGGCAGCATGTCTTTGGACGGTGGGAGTTAACCGGAGTGCCCGGCGAAAACCCACGCGGACACGGGGAGAACATGCAAACTCCACACAGAAAGGCACCCCGAGCCGAGATTCGAACCCGGGACCTTCCCACTACGCCACCGTGCCGCCCTAAATTTTAAACCTTAATTTTGAAACACGTCGGATGACGAGGGTGGTTCGGCCATCTGGTAAGGATGCCCCCTGGAGAAGGCTCCCCCGGGAAGTCTACCAGGCACGGCCCACTGGGCGGATACCTAGAGGCCAACCCAGCACACGCTGGAGGGATTATATCCTTCGGCTGGCCTGGGAACGCCTGGGAATGACCCAGGAAGAGCTGGAATCTGTTGGTGAGGAACGGCGATGTCTGGTCCACTCTCCTTGGACTGCTGCCACCGCGACCCTCACCAGGACAAGCGGTTTAGAAAATGGATGGATGGATAAATCGTAGCGAAAGCAGGCACTGTCGCGGCGGCAACGGCAACCTCGCGAGATCCTCACGTTGTCGGCGATGGCGGCGTTGCAGCCCGGCTGGCCGAGCAGCAGGCGCACGATGTCCACGTGACCGTGCTCGCTGGCGCACATGAGCGCCGTCGAGCCGTCGTCGTCCTGGATGTTGACGTCGGCGCCGCACGCAAGCAGCGCGCGCACCATGTCCTTGCGGCCGTGGCTCACGGCCAGCATCAGCGCCGTCTGGCCCGCCTGCGGAGCAACCGCCGTCGCGACAACGAGCGCGTTATTGCCGTCGGCGTCGCCTTAATTATAATCAGCCGCGAGCTATCCACTCCTGCAGGAAAATAGATGTTTATTATTTGAGCAGAAAAATACCCAGTGAGCTTGCAAGCTCTTTACGGGACTCCTGCGTTGACACAACAAACAGGAAGGTCTCCCCAAGCAGTCACCGCAATCGTGAGTTCGTGATGCCAATGTCATTGGTCAGTATCTGCGGTGGACAGGATCTCGGGTGTGTGCTCTGCTATGGCTCCCACTCCGTCGTTAGGTTTGACCGTCATTAGTATTTTTTCCCAAACACACTTACTCTCCTCGACAGTCGACTTCGCTAACTCGCGCATATTCCCTAATCCACCATCGGAACACATTTCCACCGCGCACGTTACTCTGACCACTTCTCGCATGGGGCGAGGTGATGCTGACCCGCAACGACCCACATTTGTAAACAGTGCCCAGCGGCACTTACCAAGCAGGTGGCATTCAACCAACCAACCCGGAGGCGCGCTAGGTCTGCAAAGTAGTGCTCTCCTCCCGGTCGGTCGGTTGGTTGAATGCCGCCTGTTTCAAAGTTGAGCCGGGTCTCCTCATTTGTTGACAGATTGACACGTTTCCACGTCGTACTACGGCTCGTTGCTCAGCACGACGTCCGAACTCCCGTTCCCAAAGACGGCTCCCGCGGCACGCGCAGCTGAATGTCGCGGCGTCCCGCCGAACAACACGCGGCGCAACCCGAGCGCGTTCCGGCGGGCGGAGGGTGCCAGCGCTCGCTCACCTGACTGGCGCGGGCGTTGACGTCGCCCAGGCTCAGCAGCTTCTGCACGACGGCCATGTCGCGCTCCGAGTCGATGGCGGCGAGCGACGCCAGCATGATGGCCGTGTAGCCGGCCTTGTTCTGCGCGTCCACGTTGCACTCGCCTGCGCGCGACAGAAGTGGCGCAGTGGTAACATCCGCGCCTCACGGAAAGAATGGTCTTGCCCGAGGCGGCTCGATTCCCGCCTTGGGTGCCTTTCTGCGTGGAGTTTGTGTGTGGTCTCTCCCTGTTCTGCGTGGGTTTCCTCCGGGTTCTCCGGTTTCCACCCACAACTTAATAAAAACACTCATCAATTAGTTGGCTGATAACATCATAATATATAGGAAGCAGTGGTGTGTGGCAATATGGTGCCGGCAAACCGCCTGGCTGCCTCCTCTGCCTCTCTGCGCTTTCCTCGCGCCCTCTGAGTCCTTCTCTCGTCGAATGAATAGCTTCGACGTTGAGAGCGGGCGCGCTCTCACCTTATATTTGGAGACAGTCCTGACTTCACTCTGTACGACAAAATATACTCAAGTAAGTACTGTGACCGACTCTCTGGACAATGTCTCCTTTACATGTAATGATTTGAAAACTGTTCTTAATTTTAACAATCAAATTCAATAGTACAGATGTAAAAACAACAGCTGACTGCTATTAAACATTAACCGTATTCCTGCTCAAAACATGCGATTGTAGCCAGGAAAACTGGGTTAATCGCATCTGGTTTAAAAAGAACCAAACCGTAGCGATACCCTGCAGCATTGCCAGAAAGGCTGAAACCTTTTTCTCTTCTTTAATCAACAGTATACTGGGAAAAGAGGTTCCCTTAGCTACCCAGCATCTAAGTAACGCTTCGGCTAAGACCACTTTTCAGCCAATTTGCGTTGGAAAACATGTCTGCAAAATAATGTTTAAAAAATTACGACAATCGGGCCCCACCACCATTCTGCCAAACATCGGCAGCCGCCAACTTTATCCCCCCCCACCTTCCACTAAAGATCCCCCGTATAGCCTTAAGAGACTGTAGGGGCAAGTGCCATTAGCGAGCACCTATGAAGGCCGATACGGCACACGAAGGGGTGGGTGGCCAGCACCACGCCCGACCGCCTTTGTCTCCCTAGTGGCAACGTTAACACACCGCACTAGGTACTCATTTAAGGCCGAGTCGACCTATGGGAGGCCCAGAACCGGTTTAGAAAATCGTCGCTGGCGTTGCCCGTGAGCGGGATTCGGCTTGCCAGGTTTGTGGCCCAGCGCGCTAACCGCTGAGCGACCGCTCCCTACACCACCACCACCACGACCCTCGGCCATCACCCCGCGCGCGCTCACCCGTGTCGAGCAGCATCTGCACGATGGCGAAGTTGGAGTGCGACACGCTGTAGTGCAGCGCCGTGTTGCCGTTGCCGTCGGCCAGGTTGGCGACGAGGCGCAGCACGGGTGGCGAGAGGCGGCGCAACTCGCCCAGGAGGTCGCCCACCAGCGGCGCCGCGCTGCCCTTCTGGCTCGACACGCGGAACCACTCGTGCTGCAGCGCCGACACGCTGGCGCGCTGGGAGCAACGCGCGCGCGGAGACAGAGGTCGGCGGAGGTTTTCACGGCTCGGCGTACTACTCGTCCTGTCGACGGCATATTACTTGCACATCTTTTCATCGAAATCTGCACTATGTTAGTTCTATTTGCACTATATTTGTTGGAACTATAGTTTTTGTTCTAGATCTGTGCCTTGTTATTGTCCCCGCCCCGACCCCCAGCTTAGTTTAATTTGTAAATATAATTATTTTTTAGTATTAGTTTTTTTATCCAAGTATTTTTAAACTTTTGTTGTTGTGTTCCAGTCCATGTATATGCCAACACCGGGGTCTGAGAGAAACGGCATTTCGATCCTCCATATGTCCTGTACATATGGCGGCAGAATTGACAATAAAGTTGAATTTAATTGAATTGCTCTCGCAGATGACCGACTAAAGTGTAATAAAAAATAACAAACGTGTGGCAATTGCAGTTTTTCGTTCACAAAACAAAAAACGAGCATGTACCCACCACTTCCTTGGTGTTGAGCGACTTGTGATCCTCCAGGTGAGTGTTGAGCGTGCAGCAGGCCGTGTGCATGCTCTCACTCATCTCGTACCTAGCGACACAAGCGGGTTTGCGATGAGCCCTGGGCTGCACGTCCCAAGACTGAGATTTACTGGGAAGACAACTGCGTCTGTCAGACGCACTGCGGACATCGTTGTCAGCCATGAACAAGCCACTGCTAAATGAAAGCCTCTCCGCAAGCTGTCGGCACGTCTGGCGATCACGCGATGTGAAATAATCCACCGCGAGCAGGAAGACGTCTCCTATGAAGGAGGAGAAACGTCGCTAAAGGGAAATGCGCTCGCTACGACGAACCCAAAAAAGAGCAGCTCTACAGAGAAATTCTCATACATCAAGCTGTGAAAACCGACACCAATATACAAAATAATAGTTCGACAACACTCACAAGGATCAAAGCCAATAGACAATAGCGGTACAACATTTAAACACAAGGTTCATATAAAGACCGCTTTAGGTTTTCAAGGTACACTCAGCATTCGTTGCTCGACTCGCCACCAGGGGGTGCGATAAGAACGAGCGACACAATACTGAACGCTTCAGAAATAACTGATGTAGTTTTTCACAGCTCGATGCATGAGAATTGCTCTTTCGTTATAGACTTGTGAAAGGTGACAGAAGGAACATTCGACATGGCTATACAGAAAGAACAGCTATTTAGAGCAATTCTCACTTTAGAAATAATAATAATAATAATAGCATTTATAGAGCGCCTTTCCCCCGAAGGTCACAAAGCGCTGCACAAGGCTGAGGAGAGAACGGAATGTCAGTAATATCAGGACAGATAAACTGAGAGTCAAGCAACCACGATAAACCATAGGACATAGAT
>JAZEWU010000033.1:2234643-2253159 GCA_036362915.1 Geotria australis | reverse complement strand
CACTACTCCCGCTGTTTAAAAAAAAATACCAGCTAAGTACATGACTTCCTGCGATTGGGGGTAAGTTTACTTCTGCAGTGCCGGGTTTCAGGCGGTGGGGTCGGCAATCCCCTCGCGCGGGGACGAAGCGGTGAGACACACGCTGCTCCTTGCCAACGTGCGGAGATACACAGCTCTATAGCCCCCAGGCGGGTGCCACTCCAGGCGCGGGTGTTACGACACCCGCACTTTCACAGAAACATGATTCCATTCCTGAGGTAGTCTCATATCATACGTTGCGACACCCGCGCTTTCACAGAAACGTGATTCCATCCCCCCCACTTTTTTCCTGCAACACCCGCGGCTGCTACGCGCCTGGGCCACTCAAGCTGTCAGTCGGTGACAAAATGCCCGCAATGTATCCAGAAGCCACAGGGATGAACGATCCTTAACGTTGAGTCCCTACAGCAAGCGAAGACTCTGGCAGCTTCTGCGTCTGGAGTGTGCCGTTTGCATCTCACTCGAACAAGTAAAAAAAAAACGTACAACTATTTCTTGTCGTGTCACTGCTGCCGGAAAGGTCTATCCTCGAGGGAGCTCTCAAGATCCCCCTCTCGGAAGCATTTTGGCCTACTCTTCCACGCTGGCCGGACGTATTGGACAACGTGGTAAGTACTCAGCTGTAACCCCCACGATAAACAACCTGCCGAGCGGCCGTCACCAAAATGCGATGATGCTCACGAGAGCACACAATCAAAATCCAGACTCCTATTGCGCCAGGTAACATTTAACGCGTTTCGAAAACCCAAGCTGATCGCGTCGCTGAGCGGAATCACGAGCATGTGTAGTCACCGTAAAGAGCTTTAACGCTCACTGGGTATTTTTCTGCTGTAATAATAAACATCTATCTATATCTATCAGTTTCTGCTACTGCTTCTGCTGCAGCTCCACTCTGTCAGCTGCAGGGAAAACCCGAGTGAGTTCTATAAACACCACTCACCTTTAAAACAAAGTAAACAGAACGGACAGCAACATCAAGCGTCTCACAATGACCTCAAGTGCCTCGGTGGCTCCAGGCACTACGTGGCCGCCTAAGGCCTGGTCACGAAACCGACTTTCTTTATTGCGATATAATACACGCAATTACCCGGCCCTTCAACCTCGAAAGACAGGGACAATCTCTGAGAGAAAGTTTTCTGAGCCACCTTTTGCCTTGACTAAGAAAAATGACCGTCAATTACGAAAACATCCCGAGCGACGAGGTTAGGTCAGGGGTCAAAGAATGCAGCCTGACGAGCGAATCGGACCCTCATTCCTTCTGTCATTAAGAGCCATGTAAGGTGTCCGTCTTACAGCGAAATGATTTCAAAATATTACTCTCCCTTACCCTATTTCTTGGAAAGAGCGGCACAAGATCTCTTTTGTTTGACACGTGTCAACTTATCCGATTACCCTCGTACTGGGGACACATGGGGGCCCACGAGGGGGGCAGGAACCCATCTGTGCAGCCTTCTCTCATCGCACGAGGCTCCCTCTTCTCCATGCTCCGATAAATATCGACCGCGGTGGGTGAACCTAGACAAAGCTACGGGAACCTGCGCAACATAGGGAGCTCCACCAAGCCGATCTCACCGCCACGAGACCAGACAAACTCCGGTGCAGGAGCGAGACGGATCGCGGTGGATAGATCGTGATCGTGATGGCAGTGGATAGATCGTGATTGATATTGCTGACGATGATGATGAAGAATCCACATGGGCACAAGCGCTCGGGGAATATGCTTGCGTTATAAATTTTACCTGTTATTATTATGAATGTGATCTCAATTTAGAGTGTTCAGCTCGAATCTTCCACCCACATCCATCGTCCGCGCCTCCGAATCAACGGGTGCAACGCGCCCGGAGAAAATGCGCGCGGTACAAAAGTAGATTATTATTATTATTATCATCTCTATATTCCCCTCGTTATTTTCTGCTAGTTTTTGTATTTGGCTCTGGGATGTTCAGCTGTTTTCATGCATGCATACTATTGCCACTTTGTATCCTACGTTTACCTTAAATAAAAAATATATGCTTGTGTATTTAGTTATTTTCTGCAATTGTATATGGCGGGTAATTCGGAAAACAGGATAACCTTGGCAAAAGTGTGTCACCTTCCGATATTGTATTCGTTACTTTCGTGACGCTATTCTCGTTTCTCTGTTCTGCTTCGGGAGCTAGTTTGTATTACTGGCAAATGTGTTTTTTTTTATTTAGGCCTCCTTTTGCGAGAGTTTGGATGACCGCATAAACATCCCACGAGTGAAATGAAACAAAGCATTAACTCGTACCGTGCAAAAACACGTTCGTGTTTACATTGAAACGAGGCTCTGCCATGCGGGTCTCTTGGCCGTGACGCTTTGAAGACGGCCGCTGAGAAGGGGCAACGGTGCTACTAGCCATATGCAAACTATAGTAAAAGTCTAGGGCCCCAAGTAGCTCAAGGAGCCCCGGATCCATGAAGATAATATGGACGAACAAAACATCACCAAATAACATAAACAGCTCATTTAATCTCACAGCAAGTACCCCCGAGTTCGACTCCTGCCTCGGGTGCCTTTCTGTGTGGGGGTTTGCATGTTCTCCCTGTGCCCACGGTTCCCTCCCACAGTCCAAAGGCATGCTGTCTAGGTTAATTATCCTGACTAAATTGCCCCCGGTGCCATGAGATGTTATAACTTGCGTACGACTCCCCACTGGACAACTGGTAAAAAGAGCTACATAGCTGAACAGTTCCTTCCAGCTTAAATAAAAAACTGACTGACTGAAGGCTCTCTCGTCTACAACTCATCTGCAGCTCTCTTCTCTCGTTGGCCACTTTTCTGTCTCATGCCCACATCTCTCTCCTTTCACGACATCCCCGTCACACCGTATCTCTCGAAAAACGGGCAGGGGGGTGGGAGATGGCCTCCCAAATATAATTCTGCTTCGGGCCGCCGATGGGCCCAGCGCTGACACCAGGGGAGAAGCTGAGAGGCGCAGGGTGGAAGAGAGAGTGCGGGGGGTGGGGAGGATCCTTCTCCTCGCAAGCCCATCGTTCCCAATAATCCCTGGATATCCCCCTGTTTTGTACACAAAAGAGGGGCAAAACGGCGCACAAGACGCCCTCGAAACTGCACGTAATGAAGGCGGCAGCGGGCAGCAGCAGCGAGGGGACCACAGCGCATTCGCGGCGCGCTCGGAGATTTTCCCACACACTGACTCCCGTCGGTAAATTTGCCAAGGACTTCTTTGCTGTGCACCGGGCAGGAGTTGGGGTTGGGGAGGGAAGGGCCGGTCGGGTTGGGAGACGGAGCGACATCAGTAATTGCATGAAGCGTTACGTCACGTTCATACGCTGCTACCTTCCATCAGCACACGTGCGCGCGCAAAGAACGATCGCGAGTTTTTACATTTGCAAGCGGCAAATATCCATGCGTCGTCAGAAACCGCTTGATCCTGCACGGAGTTGCGATGAGCCGGAGCCTATCTCGGCAGACACAGGGCGCAAGGCTGGGCTATTACCCAGGATGGGACGCCAGTCCATCACAGGGCTCCGGGGGCAATTTAGTCCGCAGGCCAATTAACCTATACAGCAGCATGCCGTTAGACTGGGTTAAGCAACGTAAAGATTTGGGATTATTAATTATGTTGTCCCAATGTGTGGGGTATGCCACTACACAGCCCCTTGAGACGCTGCTAGTATTTAGACACGATGCGGATTCCAGTTATAATTCTTATCCTCGTAAAAGAGATGAAACGCGCCGGCATCGATCGTTCCCACGCACTCGTAACCGCTGTTTGCTTTTCACACCCGCAGAGTGCTCATTCTGACGCGGACGGGTCAGACTCAATGTGTCAAGTTGACCTTCATTAGGTGTCATCACCTGCAGTTAATTAAGTTAATGGCCCCGAGACGGAGCTGACGAGTATGTTTGGCCGCTCGCTGACGACTGCAGGCAGCGGAGCAACTAAACAAACATCGCCGGCGCGTCGACACGGAACGTGAGCGGAATGAAACGACCGCCTCCTTCCTTCTGCATCACCCGAGCAGACGACAAAGTTACCAAGGAGGGAGCGATACGCGGTGGACTTCTAGGCTCGCGATACCAGCGTCGGATAGTGCGGGTAGGAACCGCTGTAGTTCGATTTGCGCTGCACATTCACTCACTCGACGATTATTGCTGCTTATGCACATCGTTCCCAAAAGTACTTTTCGTCAGAGGGCCACTGTGATTCAGAGATTGTTTGCTGATAAGGCTGCCACGATGGCGCGATCAGTAGCACCGCTGGCTCACAGCAAGAAGGCCCTGGGTTCGATTCCCACCTTTCTGTGTGGAGTTTGCATCTTCTCCCTGTGTCCGCGTGGGTGAATTGCCCCGACTAAAATTCCTCCTGTGCCCTAAGATGTTGTAACTTCCTTACCCCTCCCTTCTGGACAACTGTTAAAAAGTACTACATAGCTCAACGGTTCGTTCCTTCCAGCTCAAATAAAAAAAACTCACCGATGTTAAATTCCAAAAGTGCCCATTTTGTTTCCTCCATCGGTTGAATAAAAAAAAAGTGCCATGGGGAAAAGTCATTGTTGGAGAGAGAAGGGAGATATTTTAGGGCACAGCAGGGAAACAATGGTGGGGTTGACTTTTTGTCAGCCAGGACAAACTTACCATTAACTGGAAGGCGATTGATTTAGCGCAATGCAAACATTGGGAAGAATCGGGCTTTGTCTTCAACATCCCAGCAAAGCCCTGCCCCCAAAGTCAGCCCGAACCTCTCACAGCCAACGCCGCCCGGACGAGTGCATCCTGGCCGCATCTGCCGGCGATTATTAAATCCCGAGCGTTCGCCTCTGTCGGAATGTCGGCATCAATGGTCTTCTTCGAGGATGCGGCGGAGGAAAAAAATGAGCAAAACGCGAGCGGAGGAGGAGGAGGGAGACAGAATGAGCCGTCACGGCGTCTCCCGGGGTCCTTCCGTGAGAAAAGCAGCTGCTAATTAAACATGCGGACGAGCGGCCGAGCATGGGAGAGAGTCGCTCAGACGGCCTTTGTTGGATGCTCGGTGGCTGATCAACAGCATTGCCAGATCGGAGGGGGGGAAAAACCCTACCGGGACAGTAGGCAACAAAAAAAAACCAGACACTAAAACAATCCAGATTTTCAAAGCAGACTTTCGAAAATAGATTATATTGCAAAGTGAAAAAGGCAAATCGAATCATTATTCCGGTCAACATAGCAACCAAAACGTGACTTGTTACTACCACCAGTTTTGCATTTATTGGGAAGGGGAAATAAAAAAAACCTTTAACATAAGAAAACAATCTCAAATAAAAAAATAAAAATCCCCGCTGCAAACTCGGTACCTCTAAACGTTCCCCAGAAATGTACGAATCTGGAGGTGCAACCGTCGATCACGTAAACCCGTGGCGATCTCGCCGTGGATCTGGACCACCGGAGCAAACCTAAAAACACAACGCGGCCGCCAGACCCGCCAGTGCCCTCTCGTAAACACGGTGTTTTGTATGTACGGCGTCTGCTTGAAACACGAACCTGTAATTTAGTCCAAGTGTCACCTTAATGTACTGCCTATTCCCGCTGCAGTGGCATGTGAATGCTGTGACCACACAATCTCCGTGCCAAGACCGCAGCGCAAACAGAAATGCACCTCAAACTTTTCGACGCACAAACAACACGAGCCAACGCAAACAAGCAAAAGCGTCGAGACCCCCGGCGCCTGGCGTCGGAGCTGAAACGGGCGACAGCTTTTGCAACAACACGCTCGGTGTTTCATTCTTCACAGGTTCACCGATTTCACGGTTGACGCGCTGCAAGCATCGCTCGTGCATCACGGGACACCGCCAGTCAGTTGAAATAACATTTAATCAACGCTGACAATCCATCGGGCCCTGCTTGTGCAGTCAGCAAAAAAACATGCCACCGTTAAATTGGCTTTGCCAAATCACGAAATTAAATGTTCGTCTAAGCACGAGTCAGCCTGGCCTGGCTTCCACGGTGGAGAAGAGCCCATCGGACAACGACTGGAATCGAAAACGAGTTTACTCTGTCGCTCCGCCACACCGCACCGCCGCTCGCACGCTCACAACCGCTTTCCAGCGGGATTAACTCTCGCGAAGTTAACCCACTGTGAGCTGACCCACAATGTAAAGTTATTAGGACCTCACCCTAACCTTAACTGGCCAAATTCATAAAAGGGCTGTCCGAAAGTTGACATACAAAAGACCAGAACGAAAAAGGGACCATCAGGAAATATACTGATGTCGTTTTTCACGGCTCGATTCATGATGGTCGCTCTTCAGAGATATTATTTCGGGATAGACGTGTCGAGCGATCTCCCTCTCTCCTTCCCGACGTTTCGCCTCCCACGTTGGATGATGCTTCCAACAACGTGCTAGGCGAAACGTCGCCATCCCGAAAGAACAGCTCTGAAGACCAAACCATCAGGAAATATGCAAACGCTCTTGGCCCCGAAAGCTGCTCGTCTGCTTCCGAACCGTTATCTCAATACGTTCAAAGACAATCGACAGTTGGAAACGCGTTACATAATTCCATGCGACCTCTTGCCGTCCAGATTCTCCGCTCCCGACGCCCATCCGCTTCCTTCCCATCGTCTCCTTTCCAATGTTGTCCCGTAGAATGTTGCTCAATTGCATAACAAACGCCACATTGCGACTCTTACCTAACACAACCTCAACCTTGCTGTTTTGTTGCTGGCCGCTTGGCAGTTTGGGCGCCTCCGCTCAGCAACCGCGAAATAAAAATAAATTTTAAAAATAGTAGAAACAAAAATTAACCACCACCGTGTGTTGTATTCCCACAACGGGGGTGTCATTTGTTTTTACCTAAGCCGCAAGGAACCGGTAAGCCGTGCAGCTCTTCATAACCAGTTGTCCAGCGGGGAAGGGGTAAGCAAGTTACAACACCCGAGGGGGCAATTTATTCCGGACAATTAACGCCGGCAGCAGCAACATGTCTTTGCGTTGTATCTCTCGGTGGACCGACGATTTACATTATGAGTCGCGACCCCCCCATGAGGGGGACGAGGTGGGGAGGTTGCGTGCGGAGCGACGGCCAGAGCGCAACACCTGCGTGTGCCGCGCATTCCTTGCTCGCACGTGACGGCAGGTGAACTCGTAGAGTGCAAGTCGGGGCAGGCGGTCCCTTCCAGAACCCCCCCTCATTTTGACCACCCCCCACACACACACAGACCACGCCCCTGCCCGCCCCCCTAAACTCCACTCTGCAACATGTGCGGTTTTGAGTGTTCGATGTTCGATTATTTTTGTCGTGAGAATTGCCGTCCGTAGCTGTTCTTTCCAGATAGCTGTGTCCAGTGTTCCTTCTCTCTCGCTCCGCGATGTTGCTGAAGACACGCCTGATGCTGCCTCTGACGCGGGGAGGCGAAACGTCGCAAAGGAGAGAGAAGGAACACTCGACATGGCTATCCCGAAAGAGCAGCTTTGGAGAACAATTCCCATACATCGAGCCGCGAAAACCTACATCGGTAATTTTGTCATCTCTCAGAGCTTGAATGTAGCAAAATGAAGTGGAAAACAAAATCGTCATGTGATGTATTCGTGTGCGGTCTTTTGCCACTTGGTTGAGACGGCAAACACGCCACACCAGAGGAGAACTCGGTGTAACCACGAGGCGGTGACAACCCAGACTCAAACCCAAGTTCTCAGCGGTTGCCAGCTCAGCGCTCTGACCTCTTAACCACCTGGTCACCTTCAAGTCAAGTTATATTTCCGCGTGGTCCTCCTATGGTGCCTACGCGACTGCCCGATTTACCAAGGGTCACTGAATTGTAAATGTGTTACTTCTGGAAAATAAAAACCACAAGCCGTGTCCGTCTTGATTTGAGGCTCTACCTGGAAAAGGAAAACTGTTCTCGGCATAAATCTACGACTAAACGCAAGAGACGGCTCACAGCTCAGTTGGGAGAGCAGAACGCGAGTGATGGTGATTGGGGTCGACAGGGGTCAACTGCCAATCGTCGCCGTTTAACAGAGTCCGTAAAATAGACACCACCTGGTGGGACCGCACTGCAAGGTAGAAGAATCAACAACAATGCTCGTCAGAGACCAGCTCCTGCCATTCTATTGTGGAATTTAGCGTTGTTCCCGACTGGCCAGATCAGACGTTATCCCAAAAACGTCAAAACTGGTAAAGGGGAACGTTCAGGACCGCTTTTTTTAAAAAAAAATATGAGCATATTCCTCATGCTTGTACAGGACCGCATGCGTCTTATAAAAAAGCAATAATAATGGATGTTAACCAAACTATGGTGGAGTTCGGAATTGTTACTCGGCAATCAAGACCAGATTTGTCAACGATCAACATATTTCTAGGATCGCCGACCTAAGCAAACCCGAGTAAGATAGATAGACGTTTATTATTACAGCAGAAAATATCCAGTGAGCTTGCAAGCTCTGGAAGAGTGATTCCTGTCGTACAAAAAAACGTCCGAACTAACCAATTAAGCCCTGACTAAGAGCCCCCGTCGTTTTGGGGTTCAAGTAAACCCCTTCATCATCATTATCATGAGGTCGATACAAATGGATACAATCTGTGGGAGGCCACGAGTGAGTTAGATTTAAACGAGATGCTTCGGGTCAGGTCCCTCGGTGGGGCCGTAGGGCCGTGGAGGTGACGCACCGGCCTGTGATCCTGTCGGCACCGCGGATTTGCAGCCGGAGCGTTTTGGCACCGACGGCGGCCCGGGATTTGTGGTCACGGTGGCACCGCGGGCGTTAAGTAAATGTGATTTGTCGAGAGCTTTGCTGCTCGAGTTCATCGCGGGGTCGGATATTGGCAACGGCCGACGCGTTGTGGTGACGCATATTCTCAACTGGAAAGGAGGCACCACTGTAAAATGTAAATAAGTTTGGCTCACCCTCGGCTACTGATCTTATCCCTTCAATGAGCCTCACCGAGCGTCAGTGAGACTCCCCGAGACTCGGTGAGAGTGCCCGAGCCTCACCACGTCTCAGTGAGAGTGTCCGAGCCTTACAGAGCCTCAATCAGACTCCGCAAGCCTTACAGAGCCTAAATGAGACTCCCGGAGCCTCGCTGAGCCTCAATGAGACTCCCTAGGCTCCACAGGGTCCCACCGAGTCCTTGACTGTGCAGGGATTGGTCCGTGGGAGGGCGTCCACACAGAGAATGAGCGGAATGCAGCCTTGGTTGTCTTGGGCTTTGCTGGGATGAGCTGCAGACACCTCTGAAAGGCCAAATGAAGCCCCCGCGTGTTTTGAGCGGATTATGGTATTTGAAAGAATGTTGGTGTTGGACAGCATGCCCGGTGTTTAGGCTGGGTGCAAAAAAAAAATCTCAAGGCGTGGTGTGCCAAGTATTCATGTTCTGCAGTTGTTGTGCTCTTCTAAACACGCTGTTTGGACACGTCAAAGGATTTTGATGAAAATGTTTCTTGCGGTGGTAAACCTAACTTATAATTTGTGAATACAACACAGACGGTGTTTGCAACAATTGCGTACTGAGAAAGTCTTCCATCCCCATCTATAGTCTAAACCCAACATGACTGAGATTGATTCTCAACCACATCTAACATCAGTGATGAGCGAGTCATATCTGCACTTGCCACTGCCCTCGAAGAGCGAGCAGCTGACCGGCATGGTGAAGAATAGTCAAACAAACCCTGGTGACGGACACGGCGTGAGGAAGCATTCGTAAAAGTAGTTGATTGACACAACGGGGCTGCGGATTATACATTTACACCTCCGTACTGATGTAGGTTTTCACGGCTCGATTAATGATTGTTGCTCTTCAGAGCTGTCCTCGTGGAATAGCCGTGTCGAGCGATCTCCATATCTCCCTCGCGACGTTTCGCCTGCGACGTTGGAGATGGAGATGGCTCGACACGGCAATCCCGAAAGAACGGCTCTGAAGAGCAACCATTATTTACACCTTCGAAAAAAACCCCAATAAAACATCGCACATCCCCAACAAAATACTGCAGCAACTCCCGCCCGGGCCGAATTATCGACAACAACCCCGCGCGGTTAAATGGGCAAAACGCAGGGCAAGTGGAGCGACATGTAAAAGGGGTCAAATGTGCTGTGCGTGCAACGTGGCCAAAAAGCTGGACTAAGCCCAGGTTTACACGCGAGTCACTGCTTCCCAATGCCTCATTAAGCGCAATGGCCGAGCGTTTTGTACAATCTAAGTCGCCGTTTGACAGCCGACACATCACGCCACCTCCTGTTGCCCGTCCTCGCTCGGCAAATGTTGACCAGTCGCAAACTTTGACCGCCGTCAATTAAAAAAAAAAATTCCGTTTCCCTCCCAGATTCGCGTTTTTCCCGCCGCTTCGTGGAAGTTCACGAGCTGCAGGCGCCGGGCTCACGGCTCCGAGGAGGAATTAAATGCGGCAAAAAGAGCCGTTTAATAAGAATATAATTGTCCCAAGTTTGCCAAATGACCAAAGGTTTTACCTAAAATCAATGATCAACATCACAAATCGTGACCAAATAACCATGAATACGCGGGATCCCGTCAGATCACACACGCTACGAAGGGCCGCACCTCGTGCTTGGAAGGTAACCACCAGGTGTTATAGGTGATGTGAGGTGGCCAAGGGATAGCAGTGCTGAGTGTTACCCCCTCTTACGTGCGGTGGGCTGTCTCTGGGTTCTCCAGTCTCTTTAACATGAAGCCAAACAACTCATTAATGGAACTGGCCAAACGTCCTATTGAACGCCCCGCTTCAAAAATGGCCTTGAAACTGAGGCAGGTTTTCTTTCAGTGATTGGCGTTATCACTTTGCTCAAGGCTTTCAGTTAAAACTTTTAATCACGGCCAGTAAATTAATCACCGTTTATCCACAACCAGACTACAGTGGCGTTTGTGTCGGTGGTTTCATTCGGGTTGAATGGATTAAAGGTTTTGACTTGCCCGCAGTTAAAATCACAAACAGTGGCATGGCGTATTTGGCATGCTCTCTGGTGCAAAGAATGAAATGGGGTCCCTGTCTAATTTGTTTGCCTCTTCGTGGCCCAATGCCTGAGTACCTTATGCGACATGGGTGGGCCTTGGTGCAATTGCACTGCCTGCACAATAAATATCTCGGCCACCGATCAAAATTAAGAAGGTAATTAATAATGCGTCGATTCAATGATCAATATTATTTGGGGACGTACGCATAATTATACGTAAGCTAGATTTTAAAGTTAGATGTAAGCTATAAAGCTAAGAAAAATAAACTAGATGTAAAAAAATAAATGTTAGAAATTATGTGCTAAAAACGAGACGAAATATAATCAGTTCTCTTATCAAATTGTGATGACGGATTGTGACGGTTTCTGAAAATGGATGGATGGATGGATTGTGACGATTCATCTGAACACTGGGTGGCGGCGGGTGAATCATCGCTTAACTACCCACAATCCCCCATTTTCTGCAAAGCGCACAATAAACTTACCTACTCACAATGCACCATTTTTCTGTACATCCTGCGTGTCAGCACCACGGCCCAATGCGAACAAGCACCCACACCCTAAACAAATAAATTAAACCTAACGGTCTCTTCCTTGCATGGCTTCGCGGTCTGTCTTGACCTGGAGATACCGCATCTCTCACCGAGTCACGAATAACAAAAAGATGGACTGAATACCCACTGTGGACGTGCGTAATGGCATGCCTAGAGGAACAAAATCGCTCGCTGTTTAAATAACATTTCCGCAAACACTCCTTTCCTGGCGCGACGTCGGTGAAGTCGGCCGCTTGCATCGTCGAGCCATCCAAACAAACATGGCAGCCGAGAACACCTGGCCCAACAGGCCTTGGGGACTGATAAAGTGGCTGCTTTATCCTTTTGGCAGGCAGTTAGAAAAAAAATGAAAATAAAATTGACATCCAAAAAAAAAAGCAAGAAAAATATATCAAAATATTTTTTCTCAGAACTAAGATACCAATCTCACTCCCCCACCCCATAATCTGTTTGTGTCACAATGTACAATGTTGAAAGTAAACCAAAAGCTGCACAAAGTAAACTCAAAGCCTGGAATCCCAACAATGTGTACCACCACGTATTATCAGATAATCTTCTCTTCAAAACAAAGGCCCTTGCGTTAGCTGTGGTAGGTCCGATAATTCTTTATTCTGGCCCTAATTCTGCACCGCGGTATTGCAGTGGGTTCACAACCAAAAAATGCCAAGCGACCTTATTTGTAAGCGGCTTTTCCTTGGGTTTACATCTCCGTCAACTGCTCCTCACGATGCCAAACGGCGGTTTGCTCACGAACACACCGTGCGGTTTCTACGAGAACACACGTGCCACCCAAGTCCATGACTCCTGCGTTTGAAACCCAACTCCTTGCCTGGCACTGGCATAAGGGCACGGCACTTATCTCAGTGCCAGTGCAAAGGGGACACCTTCCAGAGGCTTCTGTCACCGCATCGCATCACCGGCCACGATGACGGTGGCTGTCATCAGCAAGCAAGATGTCATTTGACGCCTCGCTAGGCCATCAATGTAATCACATTTCATTACCAGTGTGAATATGTTGTTGTATACTGAGCACAGAGTTACTTGTGAACGCCTTAGTATCAAATTAATGAGGCAACAATGACAAAACAACCACATTTACAGCCCTAAGAGACTACAGGGGAAAGTTCTGTTAACAAGTGCATAGGTCCAAAAACATGCACACGCACACATAATCACGAACATAGCCTACTGGGGCAAATGCTGTTGGCGAATACCTGTTAAGACCGGCATGTCCCACGCCTTGCTACCTTCGTCCCTCGTGCTGATGTTTATACACCACAGCAGGTAGTCGTTTAAAGCTGAGTCGATCTAGAGGAGGCCCAAGACCAAATTAGATGACCACCACCACTGTTGGCTTTAGTCAGGAATCAATTCCAGCTCACCGGGTTTGTCGGACAGATTGCTAACCACTACACTACCACTCCCGTTACACACAAATACAAAACATTCACGCACGCACACACACACACAATCGCTCAGAACCAAAAGCAGAAAGATCCCCATACAGAAGCGCGTTGGGGTCAGGTGCACATGCACGAAAACACACACACACACACGCGCACAAAGACACACACACACAAGCATCGCATGAGAAAACTATGACCTTGAGTGGGAGTTTGCTGCTGGATAGCGACGCAAGGCTTTGGGACGCGACGGTCCAAGGCTTCGCGAGCGATAACGCCGTGGCGCCTCACGGCCACGCACAACGGTCCTCCTCCTCCTCCCCTCCAGAGCGGGCCGAGCCCTCCGGGCACAGGCTGCTCCCCCAGGGCCCTCAATGCACAGATCGAACACCAAGGGCACGCTGCGTTGCACGCATCACTCAGCGACTCCTCGTTGCATGAGGAGGTCTTGTTTTTTTTTTTAAACAAACTTCTACATTATTCTCGACAAAACAGGCAAACTCTGTTTTTCTCTTTTTGGAAACAGAAAACCTCAACTGAACAAAACCCCGTGACATAAAAAATATGCGCCCTATCGCCACGATTCAGGAATGCAAGCCTGATTTTTATCCCCCCACCCACCCACCCCCCTCCAGCCGCGCAAAAAATACACACCATTATTTATTTTTATTATTACCCAAGAATTCCCAGAAGAGGGAAATTGTATCTGGTCGCAATCTGTGAACGGTTTGAGCGGTTCGTCAATTATTTACCATGAAAACCCGCCAGATTCCCACCACCGGGCCAGCATGCTCGGCAAGCTATCAGACGTATCACTCCACGTCCTGGGGGAGTGTCACGATGTCCGACGGCGAAACGTCGGACATCGTACATGCAACCAGACAGGGAACCGCTGAGCCAGTTGGCACAACCGCATGAACTTGCCCGGTCGTTCATTCCGTGGTTTCCCAACGTAACCAGGTCCACGTGGCTGGAGGAGTTTGTATGAAGTTTTAAGACTTTCCGTTCGATGCGCCGGGTCAGTTGTAAGGTATTCACTTTACCGTAGTGAAATGCCTTGCGCGGTAAATGAGCCCAGAGAATGGATCGCCGAGCTTATTAGAGACTTAATATTCCATTATAATGAAGCCAATTATGTTAATTAAGCATTCCCACCATCTCCCTACACAGTCAATTATGCAAATTGGGAATTTGGTGTGGCCAAGTGCACACGTTGTGTTCAAACGTTGCTCGTTGTTCCACGTTGCTAGGCATGGAGTGATGGTTAAAGGGGGAATACACACACACACACACGGCGGGACAACCGAGGAGGAGGCAGAACGATTAAACTAGAGGGCACGGTAGAGTCAGGTGACCCTTTGATGGCGAGACCACCATGGGCTGGCCTTCATCCAGCAGTGGACTGAGAATGGTTGTCATCACTATCGATGAGCCACAAGGATCGCGACCGCGTGTGTGGCTGATACACATGAAAGCCGGGATGACATTGACAGACACCGGCAGATTATGTGGCTCAATGTGTCACCGTACATGATAATTTGGGCGATGACCAGACAATCCAAAGAGGGATTAATTTGCTTAGTTACTGGCACCAATTGTATACACTGTACTTTAAGAAACCACAACGTTCAGTTTTCCAAAAAAAATTAAAATGTCATTAGCAGCCTCGAGTATTTTTCCCAAAAAACCTGTGACATGCATTTAAGTTATTTATAAATGATCGCACAGCAGAGATCGGCAAGCAAGCAATGGACATTGCATGCTTGTATACCCAACCATCCGAGTTCAATTCCCAGCCATGGCTAACATCAGTGTTGAGACAGAATTGAACTGATCCGGCCCCACCCCCCATCCCAAACCATTCACTTAACCGCACTAACCAAAGCGGTGAAGTATGGTCGAAATCCCTCACGACTCGTAGTGTCGGGGGACCTTCTCCCATCAGTGGAGAGCAATGGCTAAAACATCTTATTTTATACAAATGTATCAGACTATTATGGTGGCCAAAACATGGCAGTGTTGAGTCCTATAACCACATTCCACGGTGCTGTCTCTGGGTCCTCTGGTTTCCTCCCACGTGAGGACAAACATCTGTTACTGTATTTAATCCACTTTTTTCTTGAATTACAGAAGTTTATTCAATCAAACGTTTCTTGGAAAAATGAGTGGGCGAGACCAAAATATATGCGCGCTTACAAAAACCGAATCCTTTAAAAAAAACGTATCCGTCTTTCATTTGGAAAATCAATGCATTTAGGACCTGCAGTAGTAAACGGATTTTAGGTTGAAATCAGCTAAACATGCCACATTCTATCTCAGATAGGACGGGACTGCAAAACAACTCCTTAATCAAAGTGCAGCATATCGGTAGCCGCTGTAGGAGAGAAACAATTCCGTTTCAGAAACCAATAAATTACTTTATTCAAAGAAACATACCTGTAAATATAATCCTTTGCTTATGTCTTAACAACAACTCGGCATACACCTTGACTTTCAGAGACACCAGTGAATTCGGGGCACCGACGCACTGCAAAACAAATGTGGGCCCAGAAATGATTGTCCCGAAAGAAAAAATACTTATAATGAATGCCTAATTTGTGGTAACAAAAACATTTATCAAGTCATGTTATAGTCACTCACAAAATGTATTTTAAAAAACATAGAAAACCATGAAATTGGACCTTCAGATCTTGAGTTAGTGGGCGAAATAAACAGACCCATCGACACACGAAGCTCCACGCTCGTCCATCACGATACGGATGTCGACGGGGGAGATCGATCCGAATTCTATCCCCGTTCCCGTGCGTCAGCGAGCCCTCGTCCGCCTGAAGCACACCACCTTTGCTCTCGGCTATAACGGACAGTTTCCCTGGATCCAGGTTTATCTGCGCGCGATACAACAAACGGCGAGAGCCACCTAGGCAAACAGGGCGGTTCGGGGGGCTTCAAACGGACCGGGTCGCCAGGTCAAGAGTGGTGTCGCCTGAAATAACGGCCGATGCAGCGCACCTTCTGACGGAGGCACCGGAAATTTTTGGAAGGTGCAACGAACAACAACGGAAAGGAGACAAGGAGCACGCACGCTGCTGTGATGCGGTGACGTCAGAGGATAACAGCAATCCAGCAAACACAATGGGGATGATTGGGAAAGGTCACAGACCTAGATGATAACGATGACCATGAAGAAGATGGACCGATGGAGTAGAGGAGGAGGTACATGTCTGTTGCGTCAATGCAGGAATCCCATAACGAGCTTGCAAGCTCACTGGCTATTTTTCTGCTGTAATAATAATAATAAACACAATTATTATTATTATTATTAATCTTATAATGGTGGCGACCTAGAAGCCTCTTTAAAGAGGTTTAATGGGAGGAAAAAGTCGCTCAGGCAGTGTCATCATAACACCTGTGCTGTTGTGAATCCGAGGCTCGGAATATAAACGAATACCTCTGTCCCGCAATGCACACTCTGACAATTGTGTTTTATTTGCTCAAGCCAATGTGTGTGTATGTGTGTGTTTATTTTGTTTTGAGCTGCAACAAATGGTAGGACACATTCAAGCTTGGAAGAGGCGGGCAGGGGGTAAATGGCAATCGCAAGAGACACCGTGTGGTGTGAGCTAGTTTATTATAGCGGTTTTACGCACCTGTCAAAATACATTTCATAAGTGACTTTAACGCATGAATAAGGACTGCTGCTGCGGCAATCAACAGCAGTTCACTACATTTAAAAGCGGTTTCTCGTTCAACTGACCACGGGACAGTGCTCCCGGTTACAACCTTAAGCCAGTGGTGGATATTCCACGTTTCTATGGCAGCATTTTTTCCACAAGACAACCACTTTAGACTCCCCACCGAGTGCAAGTGGCAGTGGACTTTGATCTAGATCTGGTTTTTCAAAACTGCTGGCTCATTCTCTCTTGCTTTCGACTATTTTCCTTGCCCCCTCTGAAATAATTCCGGACGCACATTTTCTGTGCCCTCTTGTCTGGTTGCGAGTGGGAGCACGCTTTTAACCGGTGGCGACACGGCACAGCATGGTGGGTATACGGACCCTGCCTCCCATCCTCCGTTCCTCCTGCCCCACGCACTCCTCCCCATGGGAGAAGACGCGTGGTCAGGTATTTGGGAACCCCAGACGGTTGATAGACCAATTCAATTTCCCGATCAGTATTTTAACTCACGACCTCTCTATCGACCACTGAACCTCCTGGCTGATATGAAATATATGTACCATTGCGTCTCCTAGATTTCATTTTCGTATCCACAATTTAAAACGTGTGCGAAAACGTACTATTACAATGATCGTTCGCATTCCATGTTCGACCGGGTATCCGTACCGACATTTCCATGTCGTTGTAACCTAATGCCTCCCGACATGATCCTTTCCAGCAGTGAATTAAAAACACAAACGCACGCATAAATCCAGTGCAAAACCGTCATCCACATGCAGAACATCGGTGTAACACAGAAAAAAAAAATTGGCCATGCTTTCATTTTAGTTTCCAACAAAAAAAGTCGTGTTTTCAGAGCAAAAAGTGGATCTTGGCGCTGACCTATTTTAGCTGGACTGCCACATTCCCATCGGAGTGCACGAGAGGCAGGGAGCCGCTACACGGGTCTCGACGGGGTGGCCCCGCACGCGCCTGCCAACGGGCCGTCGTTTGGCAACATTTCTGACCCACTTTTATTACGCGGCCTCGCTCGACGTTCACGCAGCGCCCCCGGCCGCGGTATTCAAGCGCCGCGGCGAGGGATTGTGCCAGCGAAGGAAGGCGCTCTGTTTCCGAGCTGTAAATAACGCGGAGTTGCACCTTCGTCAAACGAAGCCCAACGCGGTCTGCGTTAGAGCTTAATCGCGCGAAATACGAGCGCCTGCCTGCAACGACTTTCGTCGGCAATGAAATATATCACGGAAGCCGGCAGCAAGAAAAATAGGTCCGGGTAGCCGCGAGTGCGCAGATGGGCACATGTAACAGGTAATAAGCAAGCTGTCACAACACCAAACCCAGCATAACATTGATTTGAAAATACACATTAATTTTGGCAGGACATATCGCTGGTAGAAGTGCCAAGCGACGGACGACGGGTAGCGCCGAAACGGCAACGGATCGAAGTACAGAACGCACGTGTAGAAACGAGCGATCTGAGCAGCGCGATGGAATATTACAGGTCCCGGCCGCACGCATCACGAGGCGAATAAGCCACACGCTGACTCAAGCGGCTTCCAGTCCTCGCGCTAGACAAAGGTCAATAGGTGGGAAGTGGCCAGATTTATAAACGCGAGAGGCCCCCGCGCTCGCCCCAATAAATCTAAACGTCAATTTCCCGCCGATCAAGAGTCGCTCATGGCACCGTTGAATTGAATCTCACCTTCCCAAGAGCAGCAGGATTTATTTACGACCAAGCGTGGCCTCCAGGTATAATAATATTTACTGCCTTCCCCCCTTTTGTCCTCAACTGTCAAGAGCCGCACAATGTAAACAATCGGGGCTGAACATGTTATGTTTGCAAGATAACGCTTGCACACACGCACATTTATTTTCAAGCATCATGATCAACAACTGCGCACGTTTTGTCGCGGTTGCGCT
>JAZEWU010000033.1:2222526-2234347 GCA_036362915.1 Geotria australis | reverse complement strand
GTATCATCCTGGGCATAGCCCTGCCTTGCGCCCTGTGTCTGTCATGATAGGCTCTGGCTCACCGCAACCCTGCACAGGATTAAGCGGTTTCTGTCAATGAATGAATAAATCAATGCATCCTTTTTTCGGAATTTTAACGTGCAACGCTACAGTGAAGCGGCTGGCGTCAGCAGAAAACCACGTTTATAAACCATATGGCAGTTTAGCTTTGACAAATGTGGCACAACCATCTGTTAATAGGCTCATGTCAAGAGGCCTGGATTTTGCATTACTTGCACACAGTACTGGCTTGCAAAAAGGATATCCTGTTGAAGTACTAAGTTTACATCTCTCACATACAGAAAGTCGGTTGAGTATTTTGAAAAGCGCGCACGTGATTCAACGTGACCGGTCTAAACATTTAATTCAATAAACGCTGCCGAACCTACGGCTTCGGCGAGCTCGTTTTGCACAAGGGAGCGACGGACAAACAAACCGGATGACATTTTACGTTCTCCGAGACCTTTTTGGCGAGTTTTAAAATAAACTTCTTAACAACGCAGCATTTATACAAAACCGACTAAAGCCCACCGAAACACGCAAGCGACTAAAAACAATAGAGAGTTTGTCTATTCGGAGGCGATCACTTTTTTTTGCCCTGTGTGTTTAAGTGCCACGGGGCTTCCTTCCGGACTCGTTTGCCTGCATTCCTCTCGTCTGTGTCTTTCATCCAACGATCAGGAATGTTTTTTCGGGGCTCTTCGCGTGTGCATGCGTGCTCCCTCCCAGCGGGGGGCCTCCTCCTCGATGCGTTGGGCAGATAAAAAGAAAGATTCGCCCTAGCCAAAAGGCTCGGGTGCCTTTCTGCGTGGAGTCTGCACGTTCTCTCCCCGTGTCCGCGCGGTGTTTTCGCCTGCCATTCCACTTTCCTCCCACAGTCCTAAGACATGCTGCTGCATAGCTTAATTGGCCTGCTGACTAAATTGCTCCCCCCGCTGCCCTGTGCTGGACCGGCGTCCCATCCTGGGTATAGCTCTGCCTTGCGCCCTGTGTCTGCCGGGATAGACTCTGGCTCACCGCGACCCTGTACAGGATTAAGCGGTTTCTGACAATGGATGGATTTGCCGTAGCGCTACGAGTGAGCTCCGCAAAGACGACGAACAATAATTAAAACACAGAACTTCACTATGGATAAACATTGGTCATGAAAGCCTACGAGTTAATAATTAAAACACGGATTATTTTTTTTCACAGAAACACCCAAAACAGAAACACCCAATGCCGTTGCAATAGCTCGGGAAGCAGCAGCATTCACAAAATCAACATCGAGCTTCTTAGAAACCCGCGAAAGAATCCAATTTTAACATCCGTGGCACGCGAGAGCGAGCGTTAGGGCAGAGGAAAAAACGACTCATCTACACCTGGGTTTGACTTTGTTCGCCCTCCCTTGCTCTCCAAGTGCTTTCGAGGTCCTTCACTAGGAAAGCTGATGCTCGTTGAAGCCACGTACCAGCTGCCTGGCACAATACACAACTCTCACCAGGCCCTATTAAATTTGAACGATTGGCCACTTAAAATCAAGGGCCCTCCCTTGTTTGTCGTAGGGAGACCTTCTCGCTGCTCTGCTGAGACCACAACCACAAAGGTCGTCAAAACGGGCCCCGAATTTGCTCGCGTCAACAGACGCCGTCGCGCTTTTACACGAGTCCGGAAGGCCAATAAAACAACGGGCTGAAAAAATACGTTGTTCCAATGCGACGCTAATGAACAGGGGTCACTCGTGTTTACCGTGCTATAACCTACACACCGCAGTTCCAACTTTACACCGTGAGTGAAATTGATAGTTGCTTTTCAAAGCCGTTCTTTCAGGAAAGCCGTGTCGAGCGCTCCCCCTCTATCTCCTTCGCGGCGTTTCGCCTACCACGCTGGAGGCACCCTGAGGCGTCCCGAGGTGGAGACATCCTCAGGCATCCAAATGCGTCGTGCTATATATGTAGCCCTCTGGGTTGCTTTGACGCCGCGAAGGCCAGAGGTAGGATTTGCCGTAGCCCTACAAGTGAGCTCTACAAAGACGACGAACAATTATCAAAACGGGGATTTTTTTTTCCTTTACAGAAACACCCCGACGCCGTTGCGATAGCTCGCAAGGCAGCGGCGTTCACAACATCAACACCGAGCTTCTGAGGCACGAGGAGCGACACCGGGATGATCGGCCGTGCGCCCCCGCTCAGGAACGTAACCTCTCGTCTGGTCGTTTCCATCCCCTCGTCTGGTGCTCGCTCGAGCGCTCGCTCGCTGGCACTTCTAAAAGTAGCCCCCCCGAGACGTGTCCGGACAGGGAGCCCTCCACGGCCAGGAATTGAAATGTTTACCGAATAAATGAACGCCGCGGCCCGCGAGTGTGCGAGGGAGCGCGTGGCGGGAGCAGAGAGGCACGCGGCACCGCTGCTGCTGATGCCCCGTGGGTGATTAATGAACGGCGGCGGCGCGGAGGGTGGGTGGGGGAGGAATGCAGGGCAGCACCAGCGCTGCCCTCCGGTGGTGCTAGCTAGCGCCACCGAGACAGGTGGAGCGGCGAGAGCGGTCGCCAACGTGCTCCGACGTGACCCTCGCGATTCTCTCATTCCCCCCTCCCGCCACACTCTATCCCCAAAACCGGCGCCCCATCAGTTTTGAGACAAGGCGGCGGTGTTTAAATTCCTGTCGCGATCGCCGTGATACGGTGTTCCAGCCCGTCCTGCGAAGGTGCTGACGGAACGGAACGCTATTACAGCACGGCACTTAAATAATTGGCCGCCTGTGTTTGTTGTTGCATTGCCGTGGCGGACGTGAGGCCGGGACGAGCGAGATAAGCGTCGGAATCGAGGGTGGATTTTGGACTCGTCTTGGGTTTTAGTGACACTTGTAGACGGTGAACCCCCCCCCCCAGCCTCGACAGCTTGGTATCTTACCAACAACAGTCATTATCATCGCAGCCGGGATGGTGCGCTTGTACCCTTCGTCTAACCTTCAAGCACGCACACAGCAGAGGTGCCCGATGGGGGCATCATGAGAATGCCGCGACTTGGTCGTACCTGGCAATTCCGAAAAGTAAAACGGCTTACGCGGGACACATCGCTTGACGGCACGACAGCCGATTGAACGACAGAATGGCAGCTGGAGACGGGCCATGGAGTGGCAGCCAAAGCAGAGAGGGTGTCTCCGAGAGAATGTTCATCGGTGAGATGGAGCGAGCATATCGGCTCAGTTGCAGACACCAAAGCTCTCTCTGCATCCCGTGACCCTAACGGGGCGGATTAGACCAAGTGACCTCCGGGCGGTGGCACGTTGTTGTTGTTGTTGCCGGTCTGAACGGCCGGTATCCAGGTTGACCCGGGTTAGCCAGTTGCCCCCAATGCTGGGGGGTTCTGGAGCAGAATTGTATGGCCGGATGCAACTTCCTAACGCCAACCTCCTCGAGTCGGAGGGTCTTCGGATTGTTATCTGTCCAGAACCTTCACCCAGACCTGTCCAATAAGGGAGACCCTAGCAGGAGTGCTAGAATTCCAGGTCACACATCTCTCTGACGTTTATTAAAATACACCCCCCACCCCGCCGCGCCACAATAACGTTCCAATCCACGGATACCGAGACAGACTTTGGGAGCAGCGGTGAGACGGATGGCAGCAGCACTGGGCCCACGAAGGACGACAACTGCGTGGGGAGGTCTCTAATCAGCAACGCATCATAGACAGAGAGTAATGATGATGATGATGGCGACAGAGCTATCACCACGGCAGCCAAACGCCCCGGCTGTTTTCACTTCCTACCGCTCGCTTTGGTTTCACCTGGGCAACCGGTGAAACATTTGCAAGGCCGTGGCAGCCACAGACCTCTAAGTATATGGCACACCGTTAGGCGCAGCTCGGCGAGTTTATGGGGGCGAGCGGCAGGTTACCTGTTGCGCAACGCGCGGGTGGCGCCTGGCTAACTCGCTCGCAGCAAACACCTGCGCGGATTCTCATTTCGCCGCTCTTAAACCCACCGTCCAGGTTTATTATCCATCGGATCCAAAGGTCGGTTACTTTCGCACCTGTCCAAATAGAGCCGTCCTTCCTCCGTTGAAACGTTGCGCCGGGCCGAGGCTGCGGCCCGCACGAGGCGGCGCGGAGCGGAAGATGAACCCGGGAGCCTCCGCGGCGCGTTAGTTTTAACGGCGCCGTGGGATGAGCGCGGCGCCGCAGAGGAAGGATTTCTTTGGCCAGATAAATATTTTTTTTGAAATATAGAAAGCGTCTGGACGGAATTCTCCAAGGTCTGCTGCTCGAGGCCAAGGTTCGCCGGCATCGCCGAGACTCGTGAAAGCATCGGTGCACGGCGAAGCAGTGACTGACATCTGCACGCTCGCCGGCGGAATTCCCCGGCTGTTTCCGTGGGTTCCGGACCAGGCGTCTCACTTGTCCGGAAACCAACCGAGGGTGACAAGACGTCGGTCGTGCTCGCCATCACAACCAACAGCCGATCCGCTGATAATCGGTCTCAAGAGCTGCTCTCGTGACTTTTCACCTCCAACGTCGTAGGCTTCATCAGGCTAACGATGACAAGCAGCTCTTGAGGGCAACTGTCATACGTCGAGCCGTGCAAACCTACATCGACACGTAGAACAATCCACCGCTGTATGAAGGCATCCCCCGGGTCATCGCTACATCTCTCTGGGAGATGTTACTGTTTTCAATGATTATTTATCAGGGCGACTTACATTATCACACACATACACATTCCTGTAAAATATATACCAAATTATTTTCGCTGATCACTCCGGTTTCCTCCCACAGTCCAAAGACACGCTGCTGCATAGGTCAATTGGCCTGCAGACTAAATTGCCTGCCGGTGCCCTGTGATGCACTAGCGTCCCATCCTCGGTATGGCCCTGTTTTGCGTCCTGTGTCTGCCGGGATAGGCTCCGGATCACCGCAACCCTGTACAGGACTAAGCGGTTTCTGACAATGGATGGATGTATATACCAGATTAATACAACAGATTGCCCAAGTACACCAAACAAAAATGTCCTCTTGAGTATGTTCCCTCACTTTTGGCAAACACTCGATTCCCGTGTGTGTCCCCCTCGCTGCCTCCCGAGCAAAGCATCTCTCCGTGCTTCTTTCAGCAGTTATGAGCTTTTGTTCCACGTCCATCGTCGCTATCCATGTTCCCGATCAATAAACAGATCTCTTGTTCCGTTCCAGATGTGCAGGTGGGAGAGGCGTTGGGTCACGCCGGCTGGACGTGAGAATCTGGGAGACTTCCCCCCGCGTTATGTAAACATATTTCTGGTTCAACGGTGGAGCATTTTTCTTTTGGTTAATAGATAACTTTGTAGCTTGTCTTTGTTGACCTTTGAAATGCGCTCGGTTTGAGTGCAGATTTAGAAGGGGGGGAAAAAAAACACTCGATCACGAAAACGTGTCAGCTGTGTTACAAAACAATGCCGGATGTACCTACAAGGCTTCGCAACGTAAACACCGTTTACTTTCATTCGCCCCGGACGCGAGACATAACCCAGACCATTTCTACAACTCTCCGCAACAGCGCAGATAAAGTACGCAGAAATTGATATTTTTTTTTTTACTCCACTCCAAGTACAAATCATAGCTCACGGTAAAAAAAAATGAATTTATCTCCATGCTAAGTAGAACCGCCTCTGGCCAAAACGTCGCCCAATTATATATCGTCGTTCTCGTTATGCCGTCGATAAACGCGTTACGATGGCACGATTTGTGCGCGTTATTAAATGTCCATCCATCATTTTTCAGAGACCGCTTAATCCTGTACAGGGTCGCGGTGAGCCGGAGCCTATCCCGGCAGACACAGGGCGCAAGGCAGGGGTATACCGAGGATGGGACGCCAGTCCATCGCAGGGCACCTGGGGCAATTTACTCAGTAGGCCAATTGAGCTGGCAGCATGTCTTTGGACGGTGGGAGAAAACCGGAGTGCCCGGCGAAAACCCACGGGGACACGGGGAGAACATGCAAACTCGTTGTAAATGTAAAATTATTATTATTATTTGCGTGTGTGTACCACCGCCAGCGCAGCGTCGCATTTGAAACGAAACACCGGGGGTTCGCCTGCCGCGCCGTCAGTCGGGGATAGGAACCCGTTCGACTCGACCCGTAAACATATTACGACAGGTGCACGGCTTGTCCTGCAGAAACTCACCGCTCCGAGTAAACACTTCACGGAGCAGATAGCAGACCTCTCCGCACTAATTATTAAACCAAAATATTTCTACCACGTGGCTGCCGTGACCTTGACAGCCGCACGCCGTTCAGAGAAACACGTCCTCCGCGAATAGCTGAAGGGTGTTCGTACCGTTATCCAACAGCAAAACATTCAGGAGGGGTAACGATGTAGGTTTTTCACGGCTCGATGTATGAGATTGCTCTTCGCAGCTGTTCGTTCGGGATAGCAGTGTCGAGCGTTCCTCCTCTCTCCCTCGAGACATTTCGGCTCCCACGTGGGATGTTTCGCCTCCCACGTGAAAGACGAAACGTCGCGAAGGAGAGCATTAGCCATGCAGTAGGTGCGACCCCAGAATCCATCGCTTCATCGTGGACATTCTTAGCCGGTACCCGGTGACTCGCACGGCCTTAACATCCATCCACCCATCCATTGTCAGAAATCGTTTAATCCTATCCCGGCAGACACAGGGCGACGGCCTTAACGACGAGCGGCTAATTGCCCCGCGAGCCGCGCGGCACACGTGTCGGGCGGACAGCCAAGCGGCGGTTGTGGTGGTCTCTCTCGCCGACGCATTTCGGAAGAGCCAACGGATACACCGCGCCACGGTGGAAAACTTCCAAGGTTCCCTATGGTAAATCAATAATAAACCTGGCATGCAAGCGGCTACAAGCCCACTCCGCGCGAAACCGCTCGCCAGAAATACGGCGATCAGGGCCAGCCGGGTGTCTTTTCTAACAATTTCCAGACACTACGTCCGATATACTATGATTTTATCGGCTAATTAATTAGGTGAGGGTTTTTTTTATTGTGGGAGGAAACCGAAGAACCCGGCGGAAGCCCGCAGAGAACAGGGGGAGAACACAAACTCTACACAGAAATGTGCCCGAGGCGGGAATCGAGCTGCCTCGGACTTACAACGTATTGTATACGTTATAAGTCACCTGTATTGATGTCTATACTTTCCACCTTTTGTGATTATGGTCATCTGATTCATTTGTTGTTTTCCCAAATCGACTCGAGTTGAAACTGGAAAACGAAAATTCGCTAACGCAATACGACAATAGCCAAAGAAGGGGAAACATCACCAGTGTTAAAGTCGGCTGTTCTTAATTACGCTGTTCGTAGGCTGTAAGCCCTCTATCACACTCTGCCTGTTAAAGAGGCTGGGGGGGGCTTAGTTCTGTACCACCAGTGCAATGCAAGGGAGGGGACATAACATCACGACGCAGTGTGAGAACGAGCCCCCGAGCGGCAAATTCCAACACCTTAACCCATCTGTGCTCGGTGACAAAAGCGGGGTTCAAAAACAAGTTGTTTGGGAAAGAAAAAAAATACATCGCCGCTCTCTTCAGAGCACATGGTTCCCATCGGATATGCTCCAAGTTACCATCGCGCCCGCCACTCCACAACACGCCGCCCGTCACCACCACAAGAAATCGCACGGCCTGGGATTCATCAGATTCCGTTGGTCAAGATCCTTCGTGGAGTCGCCGACCTTTCCCACCGTCTCATCTCACTCTATGTCCCTCCACTCACTTTCCCACCCACTCCCTCTCATCTCACTCCACTACCCTCCGCGCGCCCCCCCAACTCTACCCTCTCATCTCACTTTACTCTCATCCACGACCTCTCCCTGCAACCCCCTCTCATCTCACTACTCCTCTCCACGCACTCTCCGAGGCAGCAGCCAAGGTCTTTTTGTCGTTGCCCCCAGTCAAACTCGGCTCGGTGGGAGGTCGCCTGCCTCCTCCTTTTCTGCCGATCGCTCAACGTGAACCCAGCTCCCCCAGCCGTCTGTGCTGTCAGCTCCCTGCGCCTGTTCAAGTCCAAGTTCAAGACCTCCCTCGTCCCTTCTGCCCGCGACTGAGCACCTCCATGCATACTGTGCATACAATACCGCCGACGTGACGCGTGCGTCCCCATTTCAGCGGAGTGTCTCGACATGCATTTTTTTTTTTTGGAAGCAACGTAAAGCTCACATTGTATTTTCTTTAAGACCCGCACAGACGGACTTACACACTGGCAGAGAGACCCACAGCTTCACCTGGCGGAATCAAGGTGCGAGGCGAGCAGGTAAACAAGGTACACCTGAGTGCAGAGAATTTTCACACACCTGTGCTTCCTGGTGAAGGTGTATTATGGGCACACACCAGGGAGGAGGAGGGTAAAGGTCAAGGGTCCGCCCTCCCACTGCCCACCCCCCCCTCGTCCCGAGGTCATCCCTCGCCGAGGTCAAAGCTCAAACGTCCCCTCCCAATCGTACCGGATGGGCTAATCATCGCTGTCCAATGCGCTATCTGGTTGTGCCGGCGTGTTTTTCGGCTCGACTTCTGAAGCTCTCAGCACTGAACGAAACGTCATAAACATTGAACCGAATTACACTCGGTTCGACCAGAAAACACACCGGAGAGCCACACAGCACAGCGAGAAAACCTCCGCGGTCGGGATAATCATTATCAAGACCAGCAGCAACAGCCCATTTAGTTCACCGGGAAGAAACACAGCGTGGGACTCTGTAATCAGCCGGCATGTGGGAAAGCGGGAGTGCCGAGCGAGAGGACGGAGAGAGAAAAAAAAAACCGTACAAAAACCACGATGAGAATTTAGCTTCGGCGGAGCGCATGTGACAACTCGGTGTAAACGAGCGCTCGTGTCGGCGGCGGGGGAATTGTGAGAAAGTGCGGCGTGTTTACAGAGAGAACAGAGCGCTGTCTCACGACAAGAGCTACACTTGGCCGCAAGCCGCCGACTACATTCACGGCCGTTACTCACTCGAGCCGGGAACCGCGCCGATGCATACCAAGCAGCGGCGGATCCCGTCGCAGCGCGCGCACGCGACCTCGCGCCTGCGATCCGAGGTTTCGGCCGCACGTTTTGATTCCGCAATCGGCCAAACCGCACCAACGGCACAAATCGCTCGCTCAAGTCTCCAAACTCCAAACTCCAGGCGGCGATGGGCTCGAACGCAGCGCGTGAGCGAATCCGTCAAAACTGACCCGGCGAACGCGCGTTCGCAAATCTCGGGCTCCCGCCGCACGTTTTGATTTCGCAATCACGCTTCTGGTGTTAGAGCCGGCTGTGGGTGGTGGGTATGGTGTTCACCTTTTGTGGTGAAAGCCCTCTTATCGGTCGTGCGGACGGGACGGAACTCTTAGCCTGGAGAATTGTTCGTCTGAAAAAATGTAATCCTCTGGTGTGTGTTTGTTTTCACCCGCAGTTAAGTGCGGACGCAAAGATGAAGATACCGCGCGAGTTCTCCGTTACGGTGAAAAACAGGTGTAAAATAGGACGTTGTATTTAGTTTCTGTGGTGACGATTTCTGGCCGAGATAAAGAAATCGCAAGGTGAATTTGCTGCGCGATGTATTGAGTAGATTTTCACAGGTAGATGAATGATAATTCTCCTCTAGAGATACTCTTTCGGGATAGCCGTGTTATGCGTTCCTCTCATCCCCTTCACAACGTTTTGCCTCCCACGATGGAAGCAAAACGTCCCATGTTGGAGGCGAAACATCGCGAAGGAGAGGTGGAACGCTCGACATGGTTATTCCTAAAGAGCATCTCTTTTGCTGTAAAACTCCAATTTCAGTTTAGAACATCGATGATAAGTTTTGTAGACCGAGTGTGGACCACTAATAACAGAAGCTATGAATAATGACATTCTAACTTTATTCTAACAACCCTCTCCAAATCAAGCATGTAATTTCATGAACGGTACAGCCTTTAGTCAACCCATCACTCGATGAAGGCCTCTCCATGCTATGCCAATCATGGGGGTTGTCTGACCATACTTCACCACGCTGGTCAGTGTGGGATGTTAACGGAGGATTTTTTCGAATGGTTCAGAGTCAATCGCTCGTCAATCACGTAAGATGTCTGCGGTCATGCTGCGGTTCTCTGACGTGGTGCTGTTGGACAGTACGGTGCGATACAGTCTCAGCACGCATCGGAGAGCCGTGCCTCTCCGTTGACGTTGGCCAAGGCCCGAACTCAGGCAGCCGGATTCTCTGCCCGGCGCTCAGACCGCTGTGCCATCGCTCCCCACCTGTCTAAATATTCCTGATAAAATACAGAGATGGCTTTACACAAGGGTGGTGGCAGTGGCGGTGGTGGTAACAAGTCACTGTGTAACGACACCTGCGTAGGCTTTGGGTAAATAAGTCACTTTGAGGCTCGGTGTGAATGTGCCGGCATAATGAGGCAATAAACACCTGCCACTGTTGCTGCTGCTGCCGACAGGGCACACGAGCCCAAGGGAAAGGGCCTCTGCTGCTGCAGCTCCACGAGGTGTTCGCGGGTCGTGCCGCGTGTCGTTCGACATCACGTCCGACGTTTCGCGCCCGTGAGCCCAAGTCAAACGTCTGACGTGCCAAATTAAAACGCTCGGTACAACCCGAACACGTATCGGGGAGTTGTGCGGCACAACTTTGCTTACCCCTCCCCTCGGACAACTGTTAAAAAGAGCTACATAGCTTAACAGTACTTTCCAGCTTATATTTTTAAAAATTACACTAACCAAATTGCCGCTTAATTAAGACGATCCTAATTACAATGAGGCTCACAGACTGACAGAAAATAGTGAAAATGAAACATGACAGGATCTGCAATAAAAACCCAGGGCATGAGGAAACAGCTGGTTGGAAGCTGAGGGTCCATCCAGCGCAGGATTGGCTCTCATATTGTTTGTCATCCAGCCCCAAATTAGCAGAGCTTAATTCACTCAGAATGTTCTGATATGCCCCATGGCCCTCCTGCCTTGAGCAAAGGTTCCACATACGTGGCACGTATGTTACCCAAACTTCTTTGGCAACTGAATTCTCGGCCAGTGAATCATGGCAGGTCGTGTTTAGATTATCTGGGCACGGGGCCGACCTATGACCTTTGACCTATGACCTCAAACCAGACCGTGGGCCTGTGCCATATCACGCCGTGCCGCTCGTTTAAAGTGTTTGCCGCGTCGCCGCTATTGACAAACGTTCACTTCTTGTGGGCGCATTCGAATCGAATGCGTGGGTTGTTGACAAACTTCCAAACCGCTTTAAAAGTCACTCACGCCCGCCACTTGAAACCCGATGACTGGATGAAAACGTTTAGTTTACAACATAAGTATTACCCACAGATGCCCAAGACACGCATACAATGTTTAACGCACAAAAGGAGAAATTACCCGCTGAAAGTTAAGAATGTTTAACCGTTTGGCTGAGCAAGATTTCACAGTTACAATTCTTTGTTGACAACTGAACATGCACACAGGAGGTAGGCGACTTGTACTCTCACTCTTTCGGCAGTCGTGGCCAAAGCCAGTTCCGCGTCGCCTTCGCATCACCGTGGACCTAATTGTCCAGTATTTTTGTCACTGTCGGCCAGTTCTCCCGGTTGACTCTAGTTGAGAATAACGTACACATTTCCCAGGACGGCTGCGTCAAAACGGAGGACGAATTCCGAAAAAAGCTCCAGGGCAGGTGTCAACCCTAGTGCGTGGGTGACCAGAACCACGCCCGGCCGCCTTTGTCTCCCTAGTGGCGCTGTTTACACACCTTCCCCGCACACAGGGCTCACAGGGGGGGGGGGACACCAACCTACACCGGGCCACACCACGTGCGACAGCGGAATGAGTTGTCAT
>JAZEWU010000033.1:2194902-2212648 GCA_036362915.1 Geotria australis | reverse complement strand
GGCGCGAGGAAAGCGCAGAGAGGCGGAGGAGGCAAGCTTATACATAAAAGATCCCTTGTATGGGTTGGGTCACGTAACAAATAAGTGTCGTAAACCCGCCTCCATCCGACACAGGCAATTAGGTTTGTCACGTGAACAAGACGTGCCAATTCTTTACTACTTCAGCACAGCGTTACGTTGGAAAGCGAACCCACAACATTTACAATGAAATACGACGTTTTGCTGATAGTCGCTATCAGCTTCATCAGGTATCTCGAACAAAGGTTATGGTTAAAGGCCGCTATGTTGTCGCATGCATTGGTGGTCCGAGGTAGTAAACATTCCGCATTCCCATGACCGTGACCGATATCTGTCAATGACAATCATTGATAGCTGCGTGGAGGCGTGGTGTGTATGCTCCGGGTTCTCCGGTTTCCTCCCACAACTAAAACAAATACTCGTTAATTAATGAATTTGCAGATAACATCATAATATATAGGACGCAGTGTTTGGAAAAATGTTGGCGCCAGCCAACAGCCTGGATGCCTTCCCCCCTCCCCCGCCGCTATTTATTCGAATTCATATCTGGTTTGTGGGCCCACTGTTTTAGAAGCGGTATGTATTTCACGTGGTTGCAGCTTCCCAAAAAACCCTGCTCTCACCTCAAACCGAGCTCAGATCCGCTCTGTGGGATCTTCTGGTGATTACAAAGCCTCGAAAACCGCAGTCACAAAACAGCGAAACCTAAAAGTGAGGTGGCTCAACAAATTACGAGAAAAAACACAAAACCATGAACTCGAGCGTTTAGTGAAATTAAGTCATTCTGACGTGCCCCTTAAAATACAATCACACCTCTTTAGTCCTAAAATGCTGGCACTGGCTCCCATTTCAATGCTGAACGAATTACGGGATCACTCACCGTTGTTGATTTCCCGAAAGAATGTTTGGCCGTCCCAAGTCAATGATGTGGATTCTACATTCACGTGACCGGTTCCAGAACGGTGTTATCTGCCCTCATCTCGATCCACCTCACTACGCGTACATTCCACTTGAACCACCAAACTCCCCGTGGTGAAACACACAACTTTCAATCTGTCAGAGGTCGTACCTTATCTTCTGCTGCCGCAAAGGTATGAAATTCCTTGCTTCTAGTCATCTGCACTCGTGACCCCCTCCTCCCTAATCTTAGGGCTGAAGGTTTTCGTTTTCTGAGCTGCTTTTTATTATATAGCAACAACAACAAACCGCTTCACTCGTCATCTCAGCGGCACAAAAAAAGCCCCTTCGCGAATAAGTGAAAGCAGTCCTCCATGACAACGTTGAGGTCTTTGTTGCTTTTCGAGAACAGAAATCATGCGTTCCAAATGTTTATACCGTAAAGCAAATAACTAAACCGGAGGGGGGGGGGAAACACACAATATTGACCCCCACCAAAATAAAAGCCATCATTACGGGCTAATTTTTCAGACTTATATTTTACAAACCTGGCCTCCGTTTATAAAACACGCTCGCACATCTGACTCCAATGTGGGTTCTGCCTCCAGAGGCCGCCGCCAATGCGATAAGAAATCTGGAGTCAATCTTCCCCGTTGTATCGAGAGGGCTGAGGAGCTGGATCCCCCTCGGGGGATCCAGCTCCCCAGACGGGGGGGGGGGGTCGTGAGCCCCCCGTCCCGCACAGGCCCCGTTGAAACACGTCATACGTGCGCAGGGAAAAAAAAAGTTATTGCCTTCCTATGTGTTCACTGCTGTCACTGTGTTGCAATTAAGGCCCTCTCTGTGTACTTGTCAACAAACATTCTTCGCATGATTGTCGTGTCGCAGGAGTCACCTAAAGAGCTTGCAAGTTCACTAGGTGTTTTTATGCTGTTCGAATTCGATTGGATTCTTCGAAGCGTGATGGTTATATGACAGTTTCCCATTGCAACAAGTTCTTCTTTAGTTGCAGACAGCCCTTCAACATTTAGAGATATAATAGTCAGTGCTGGCCTTAAAGGCGGCGGGCACTGGCCTCTCTTCTCGCTCCAGACTGAGGGGCTTCTGGCATCTGTTGAGCTTCTGGACATCGTTGTCTTTCAGCTCCTCGGCTTCGAAGTGTTAGGTAGAATTTGCAGGTAATACCCAGTATTACTTGACAGGGATGGCGACGTGAACGCTTCTACCTCTATCTATCATTGTCGTCTGCCCGTCACCTCCTCCCCATACTGGGGGAAGGCCTCGTTTGCCTTTGCCTAGTGGCTCCGGTCCTTGAGTTGACCTCCGAAATCTTTACGTTCATCTCGCCGTGTGTAGTGATGTGGTTTATAACATTTATATCGTCGCTTTTCACCCACAGGTCCCGAGGCGCTGCAGAGAAGTGGGGGGAAGCAGCCACATGGTCAGCCAGCGCCAGTTTATGAATGAATGATTGTTTTTGTTCTCCTGTATTCGTCTCTGTGCTCTTGTCTTCTTGGTAACCAGTCTCTAGTGGATGTAAGTTTTCACCACTTTGTAGTGGATTCTATCCATCTCTCGTCCGTTGATGTCGTGACGTTTCCTGCCCGTTTTCGCAAGATTTATTTTGCTCCAATAAGCATCATTGGTGCCATCTGTTCTTTTATCTGTTCCTTCATTATTTAACCCTATCGCCTCGACTCGATACAAATGTCCAAATGTCAGCGTGGGCGCTGGGTGGATTGTTGCCACGCAGGGTTGTGAGGGATGGGGGGGCTTATAGAGTCCTTCATTCAGCAGTGGATTGATCATGGTTGTTGTTGTTGCTGCTGCTGATGATGAGGATACAAATGTGGAGTTTCTACAGCAACGGTGGTGACCTGCATCCCTAAAGCCAATCGAATACGGTCACACCTTGTTGTAATTTCCAACGCAATGTTCTCCAATTTATTGTAATAATAATAACAGTTGTTACTTTACTATGGATAACATTGCTCATGAAAGCCTTCCGAGTTAAAGCCTTCGAGTTAAATTTAGTTGTTACTTTTAAAATAATGATTAACATTCCGTTGTGAATCCACAATTTCCCAACACAGGGTGATGCACTGAGAGTTCCAAGTGGACACGTGGTCTCATGGCAGGATGCCGACAGCATAACCGGTGAGCCGCAAGTGCCACCCAGTTGTCCGTGGAGACCAGACCCAAGTGGGCCAAGTGGACCTTGGGGTACAAAATGTTGAGAACCCCTGAACTAGAATAAATGCACTGCTTCTGTATCAGACATTAAAACAAAACCATAATAACCACTTTTCCACGTTTACACTAAGCCATGCACACTGACAGCCATGGGCAGATAACCTCCGGGACCCACGAAGTATGGGGAGGACTCTCATTTAACAATCTGTTGACAAAGCGCGGTCCACGTACTCACGTGTACACGTGTACATGTTCAACAAATACAAGATAACTGTGGTATCACGATATTATTATTCGTACTGGAATGTTTGTCTGAATAATGTAGTGCACTCAAAGGCTCTAATGAAGATATACTTGGGTTTGTGCAGAAGGCCGCTGGTTCTTGGCATCTGAAGTGCGTTAGAGGAGATCAGAAAGTGTTTAAATTTGAAAACCACATGGCAAAGGAAAGGCATTGTTGTAGCTCTAGAGAACAAGTTTGTAACTTCCCCGATGACACATGGAGGCAGATAACAAACACATGTTGGGACAATCCAAAGAGCTCATGGACTCTACATTTTCATAACCGTTTCCATTGGAGTCCTACTTTTGAAACGTCAATTTACATTTCCCCGTAATAGCGGTTTTGTAAAAAGCATACACCCAAAGTGTTGTGAATTTTATTCCAAGATTACATATACTGTACGGTTCCTCTTATGGATGGCTCATGTTATCCGCGGGAGCTCTAGGTTCCACAAAAAACTTTGACTTTATAAAATAAGCGGAATCACGTGGCGAATTCGTCCTGTTATCCGCGAGTTATCCTCGAGTCTCGACCGGCCATTTGTTCTGGCATGCAGCACTCTCGGAATTTAGACCCCCACTCCTCTTATTATGTAAAAAAAATAAAAATGTGTCAGATAATAGGAGTTTATCAACAAATTCAACCTGTGATTTGCACTTTCCAACATTAATAATAATAAATACAATTTATAACGCACACACATTCATTCAATTTCGAAGGTATTCATTCGAAGAGAGAACGACTCAGCGGTGCAACGTAACCTGCCAGACACTGCATCCTATATATTACGGTGTTATTGGCCAATTAATAAATTAGTGTTTTAAGTTGCATATCTCAACGGTTCTTTCCAGCTTCTGTTGAGACTGAGTTTCTAGCCGGCTCAAGAGACTTAACGCCACTAACAGGCTCACAATCGTTCCGGCGGTGAGGCACACGGGGGCGCTAAATCCCCGCCGGTCTTCCACCCGTCCCGGCTTCACGTGCACGGCCCTCGTCTCACTCCACTGCTGGATGGGCGGAGGGCCTTCCCACGCCGCGCGGGGTGCGTGACCCTACTTCAGAGGTTAAAGTAATCCGGTGCAGTGTTGCAGAAGACAAAAAGGTAAAACATTCTAATAAATTACTAAGAGACAAAGTAGTGCAAAAGTGTAACGGTGGGATGGGAATAAGTTGAAGAAGCTTGTTGCGAATACAGTGAAAAAGCATATGTAGCCCTTGAAACCACCTAACATTGTACAATTCCAGCTAGGCAGAAATGTAAATTTTAATAGGGATCTAAGGCGATTCAACGAAGGGAGTGACTGTAATGGGTAATCGTTTGAGGCCGATTCGACCGACGGGAGGCCCAGGACCGGTTAATAAAATCGTTACTGGTGTTGACCGTGAGCAGGAATCAAACTCGGGTGGCCGGGTTCAGAGCGTAGCGTCGCGCGCTAACCGCTACACCACCGCTCCCCACCGCCACCACCACCACCACCAACCACCACCAACCACCACCAACCACAGTGTGTCATCCCGCTTCAGCCGTGAGCGCAGAGCCCAGGTCTCCGGCGGAACACAGGCCCTCGTCTCGGCGGACGCCCGGAGCCTCACATCACAGAGCGGCCCCGTGTCTGCGTCTGGAGCCGCCGACTGCTGTGTTACCTGGCTTCATGGTGAATTTCAAACCGCGGCTCCGTTCGGAGCCCTTAATCCCAACACTGAGCAGAGCTCGCGCGGCTGCGTTTCATGCGCAGGAGGGTTTTTTTTTTTACTTTTCGCTTGTTATGGCGGGTGCAGAAGGGGGGTGGCGGGTGAGCCGAGTTGGGTCTCCACCGAGATGGCGAGATGTCCTGCAAGGAGATTGGGGATGCGATGGATTGAAGGGACGGATGAGAGGGGGTTGACGCGGAGCTCCTGATGAAAAAGCGTTTAAATTCGAGAGGACACCACCTCGGCGGTTTACATCGCAAACTCAAGCCACATGAAGCTAAGTGATTTTTTTCTCCACCCCCGCTCTTATAGTGTGGTTTTTTGTCTATCCCTCCAGTATGTTTTTCAATTGCGCTTTCATGCAGAGGAGGAAACACAAAACACCGAACGGGTTTTTCTCGCCCGTTTACACAATAGTGTAAACCATCCATCCATCCATTGTCAAAACCCGCTTAATCCTGTACCGGGTCGCGGTGAACCGGAGTCTATCCCGGCAGACACAGAGCGCAAGGCAGGTCTATGCCCAGGATGCGACGCCAGTCCATCACAGGGCACCGGGGGCAATTTAGTCTGCAGGCCAATTAACCTATGCAGCAGCATAGGTTAATTTCGCCTCCCAACGTGGGAGGGAGAGAGAGAGATCGCCCGACACGGATATCCCGAAAGAACAGCTCCGAAGAGCAACCATAATCCACTTTCAATAGCGTCCACTGTTAAGTCAAAGCTCACTGCTCTGAAGAAGGGCCATTGCCCAAAACATCAGCCTAATATATCCTTGCCAACCTACCGGTTTAGGGTGGTAGGCTGCCAATCTGTAAACGCGTTCTACCCCATAGGAATTCTAGCAAATCAGACCAATTTAGGTATTATTAACAAATATTTGCTTTCAAAACCAGTGAGCGATGAAATGGGTTAAAACTCGGCAGCCCACCACTTACACCAGTGGGGCGGGCAAGGGTTCTTGCTATTAAACACATTCCGTCGCGAGGCAGTGTTAGGATAACAAATGTGGTCAGTATGTTTTTTTGTTGCTTTTAAAAAAAATGCAGCTCTTTTGGTAAAACGGAAGTGAATTTTCAAACCCCAAAATCCCCCCAACGATTTCCATCTGTCTGTTGGCCTCACGCGGCCATTAAAAGAGAAGTGAGACGTGTCTCTCGGACTTCATATTTTTTGAAAATTGCTCCCAAGAGCTGCTATTTCGGGATATCCGTGTCGATTCCGATCACCCCTGATGATGCCTCCAACGTGGGAGGCGAAACGTCGCGAAGGACAGCGGGAGGAACGCTCGACACGGCCATCCCAACAGAGCAGCTCTGGACAGTGATTCTCATCAAACGAGCCGTGACAAACCTACATCGATACATTCATACATTTATTTTTTGCCGAGTAAAACCAATCAGTATGTATTTAACCGTTGACCTATGCAGCTTCTTTTAACAGTTGTCCAGCCGGGAGGGATAAGCAAGTTACGACATCTCAGTGCACCGGGGGCAATTTAGTTCGGACAATTAATCTAGACAGCAGCATGTCTTTGGACTGTAGGCGCAAACCGCAGTACCCAGCGAAAACCCACGCGGACAAGGGGAGAACATGCAAATTCCACACAGAAAGGCGGCACCCGAGTCGGGTTTCGAACCCGGGTGTATCTTGCTGCGAGGCGGCAACGTTAGTCATCGTGCCACCGTGCCCCGAGGCGTCTACAGCCACGCTCACCGTAGCTCAATGCAAAACCTCGCTGTAGTCAGGGTGATTGACTGTCGGTCCCATTGAAGCGCTCACAAAGAGAATGTTCCCGGAAGGAATCCTGCGTTGTGGGATTGTGCCCGTCTCTCGTGGTGGGAGAAACCTCGCGTTCCGATGCGTAAGCGTTTGTAAGTTGTGAGTCTCCGTGCTTTTAATTGTTGTTGTTCGTACCCCCTCCCTCGTTACATGTTGTGACTCAGCTGCGCAGTAAGCACGGAGCGCTGCGCCAATGTTCTGCCGACGTTGTTCCAACGCTCGCAACTCCATGTAGTGTTTCCAGCGAAGAGGCACTCACAATAGGGACACATCGTGGGGTTGAACACAATAAAGAGAGCGAGGACTGAACGTGTTATTGACAAATACCGAATTACTTGTTCCGTAAAATCCTGGGTGGCTAGCACCACACGCTGCCGCCTTTGTCTCCCTAGTGGCGATGTTTACACACCGCATCAGGTGCTAATTTGAGGCTGATTCGACCTAGGAGAGGCCCAGGACCGGTTCATTAAATCGTCACTGCTGTTGGCCGTGAGCGGGATTCTAACTCGGGTCATATCCAGGTTTGTAGCCCAGCGCGCTAACCGCTGAGCCACCGCTCCCCACACACGCGGCGGAACGCACACTGCGTGCCACCGGCTCCGAGCCCTCTCGGGTTTGTCCGCACCACCTGGCTCGTTACCAAACCTGAGCATTAATGTAATTACCAGTTGGCAAGCGCCAACGGCACCCCGCGTGTGTCGGATGCCAAGGCGTTCGCCGCTGCTAGGAAAGTTATATCCATTAAGCGTTAATTGTGCCCGGCGCATTCAATCCCTCGGTCTCTCGCTCTCTGCATTCCGCGTTCTCTTCCCATGACGTAATGCCGCTGCCACACTGGCGGCGTGTTTACCCTGGCGTTTTGTGCTGGGAAAATAGTGTAAAGGTCTCGAAACGCCAGGGCCGCAAGCTGGAAATGCCATCAAGTACTCCCGGCACTGTGCGTCGATTGTCTCAGCTCGCTACCCTTAGGTGTCGTGTCATCGCTGTCGGTTTGGATCAACCCACTGCTGGGTGAACACCCCCCCCTCCAACCCCGCCACCCCCCCTGCTCAAGCGCAAGTGTAACGATCCACCGAGCGCACCTGTTAAACGAGCTGGTTTTGTGGCTCCGTCTCCTCGGTGGACGTACTCTAAGATCATCATCCCTTCGCATATTTGTTGTGTCGCAAGAGTCCCGTAAACAGCTTGCAAACTCACTGGGTATTTTTCTGCTGTAATAATAAACATATATCTATCTATCTTCGAGTAGGGGTGAAAGTAACGTACGTGTCTTAGCGGTATGGTCGTTTCGCAACCCCCCCCAGCTTCCCATCTGTACTATACTGAATGCTTCAGCCACTTTCTTACCGCTATGCTGTGCCGGACCGTACCGGCTTCCTTTCACCTCTGCCTTCGAGCCATAATGTCTCCTGCCGAAGCCAACTTGCTCTCATTGGCGTTTATTGTCTAACGGAGGCATCACGCCTGACAATGCCTCCAACACGGGAGGCGAAACGTCGCGATCGATGGGAGAGATGGACATCGCTCGACACACGGCTATCCCGAAAGAACAGCTCTGAAGAGCAACCATCGTGAATCAAGTCGTGAAAACCTACATCAATACAAGAATGGCATTCCCTAAATGTTTGTCTCCACAGTCGATGCGGTGTGTGAATCACGGAGCGCGCGTCTGCACGATGCTTTGTGCTCCTCACCCATTTGTTTCACGTCCTCTGTCAACGTCGTCGGTTGTGACTCATACATCATGACCAGCAATGTGCGCTGATTACAACTTCCTTCTTCGGGCACAGTGGTAAGCTGCTTTTCGTTATCAAATTCAATTTTCTGAGAAAAAAAAAACTCCTTCCTGCTCACGTTCACCTCTTTATTTAATCGTTTCGAGGCTGATCTGTTTTCAATAACTGCCACAGAGATATACACGTGATATGCTGCATTTCCCAGCTGTTTCCCTGCAACGGTGATTTATTATAAAGTTGGGAAATAGATTAACTTTATTTATGACCAGGTAAGAGTCCATCGCCGTATCACCTGGGATGCACCCATCGTGTCATATCTCACAAACTAAGCAGGGGTTAAGCCTGGATGGAGCCTGGATGGTGCTTGGATGGGTGACCGACATGCATAACAGGTGTTATAGGCCATTGTGCAACCTTTGAACCTACCCGATGCAACGTGTTTTAAGGGGGGGGGGGTTAACTTGAAAATGTTCAAGGTTTTTTTCTCCACTTTTACTCTTAAGATTCAGTGGCGGGTGCGGGATTTGAGCTTTATATCCTTTTACAGCCATTTCTATCCCTTCAAGATCCCACAAGATTGGTCACGCTTCGGGGCGATTAGGGCGGTAGGGTGGTTCGGTTCCCACCTCGGGCGCCTTTCTGTCGGGAGTTTGCGTGTTCTCCCCCTGTTCTGCCCGGTGTTTCCTCCGAGTTCTCCGGTTTCCTCGCAAAACTAAAAAATAATAATGAATACATTGCCCAATAACATTATAATATATAGGACGCAGTGTCTGGGAAATGTTGGCGTCGACTAACCGTGTGGCTACCTTCCCCCTCCCCGCCTCTCTGCGGTTTCCTCGCACCACTGAATCATTCTCGCTTCGAACAAATACTTTCGGCATTTGGACGAACATGCGCGGCGCGTTATAAGTTGTAATTATGATTTTTAGTCATCAGAAGAATACGACGTCGCGAAATATTTTCAGAAGGCCACAGGAAGGTGCTTCACTTCTCACCAAACATTGCCTGGCTCGCTGGCAGACTGCAGTGGATATATATATAGATAGATGTCTATTATTACAGCAGAAAATACCCTGTGAGGATAGCAAGCTCTGGAAGCGGGATTCCTGCGACACAACAAACGAAGTGACCCGCGGTCATCGCGAGAGATAAACTGGACGCGGTGGCGTCGTCGGATGTGCAAATATTGCCCGGGGTCTCCGCTACCCGGGCAAGACCCCTGGCTCGAATTAATTCCTTGGCCGCTGGCAAATGTGAGTCTCACCATCCCGTGCTGAAGCATCGATACAGATGGGCTGGCAGCTCTTGGCAAGAGCCGCCGGTAAATTGTCCCTAATCTGCCCAGTAAATTATAGCAGCTGGGGGCCCGCGGATCGTGTCCAAGAGAGGGGGGGAGGGCCTTGTCTCTCGCTTGGCGATGCTCTCCGTTCGGCGCATCATCCGCGCAGCGTGGTGGCTCTCTCGCGATAGCCGTGTTGATTATGATCGCGCCGATAGTGCCTCCAACGCGGGAGGGCATCATCGCGGCGAGCGTGATCGCTCGACACGGCTGTCCCGACAGAGCAGCCCACGAGAGCGTTTCTCATCACACGTCGAGCCGAGAGAGGCCTACATCAGGTGAATTGTCCTGACTAAATTGCGCCCGGCGTCCTGAGATGTTGTAACTTGCTAACTTCTCCCCACCCCCTCCCTCGCTGCTGGACAACTGTTAAAAAGATCTACATAGCTCAACGCTTCCTTCCAGCTTAAATAAAACAACTGACTGAACTGACCGATAATAAATACAAGTAAAGGTCACGGTACGGTTCACGTGTGGAGTCTAAACTGTGTGTGCCGTGCAGCTGCGGTAGCCTATAACTGGAAGCAATTTAATAACGAAGGGGGGGTGGTGGATGCTGAACCTATGCAGACGAAGGCTCCTTGGCCACTGCGTCTTGTTTGGCGCGAGATCTGAGACTCAGACATCGCATGCTCGTTTTACTCATCAAGCTCTTAAGCTCGTTTATTGTCTTACGATCCCCCGACTGTCACACTGGCACTGTCCACACCCCGTACCTGCATCAACCTCCTGTAAAACCCACGGTTAAAAACACACGGCGGCTAACGCAGGACCGAAGGCGATACACGCTTCGCATTGCTTTACGAAGATGTTCATTCCGGATAGTTGTGTCGAGCGCTCCCCCCTCTCTCCTGGGCGACGTTCACACATCGGAGGCGTCTTCAGGCGTTCCACAAACGTGGGAGGCGAAACCGTCGTGAAGGGGAGAGAGGGGGAGCGCTCGACACGGATAGGATATCCCGAAATGCCAGCTTTGGAAAGCAATCCTCATACATCGACCGTGAAAACCGCTTTACATACTGTGAATCATCCTGAAATGTGCGAGAGGGATAGGACCCTGTGCCGTGATGCATGCAATAATGAGTAGAAAAGTCTTTCTACCCACGTTTATGAATGGGTGGAATGGTAAAGCAATCTAAAGAAGAAAAAAAATCAGGAAGTGGAAATATTCGTGGCGACCTTCGTACGAGGCCACAGCCATCTCTGATCATGTGTTACATCTATCATGTTAAACAATATGTGTTTTCACGTAACTGCTATGATTCTACTCAATTACTCGGGCAGTCTTTACCAGATTCGCACCGACAGCTACGTTACAGATGTATGACAACTGGTTCTTTTGGGATACCCGTGTTGAGTGCTCACCCTCTCTCCTTCGCGACGTTTCGCCTCCCACGCCGGAGGCATTCTCACGCGTTCTGAGACGCATCTTCGGACGCCTGAGGAAGCCTCTCAGCACAGCTTTGGAGAGCAATCCTCAGCTACGTTACATCTTACTTATTGCTAAAAATCCCTTTACTTAATGAAACACACGTCCACAACATTGAAGCTGATCCTCTGACATTTCTGGACATCATCTCATCTTCAACCGCACGCCTACCAGGTGAGTCAATTCCCAGGTGAAGCTCAAGCGTTGCTGGGAGAATGGGTGTGGGGGGGGGCTAGAGGTTGAGGGGAGGGGCCGGGGGAGGGGGGCAGGGGGAAGGGGCGGGGCTGGGGGGAGGGGAGATCAACCAAACACTCAGGTGTGAAACTCAGCTCTGGCCACAGAAAAGCCCTTGTGCGATTTCGCGTTGTGGGAAATTGCTCCATGGCAATCGCTGCGTGCAATCGGCTGAAAGTCCTTCTCGCGTTTCACCTGAAAACGGAGCCATGCAGTCGGGGCTAAATGTTAAGCAAGCACGCGGTGTGGATTTCGGGTCACTCTGTTGAATTTGTTGAGATCACCGCGATTATCCGAGGGTGCCCCTTTTTTTTCCGCCTCCTCCCTCTCCTCGTTATTTTCCTTTCATGCTGGAGGAAGTTTTCATACTCGTGCGTGATGCGTGACAGCTAATGAGTTAAGCGTGATGTCTCGGGCTGGCAGGCAGTATTTGAGGTGCCAATGTTGTGGGGTGTCTTGATGGGAATGGGCCCGCGCTCGTACAAGCGGAGGCATTCATGCGCTCCGATTACTCAAGCACGCACGCCCCCGTCACTCTTGCGCAATTCCCAAACGACTTTTATTTGTTGGTAAATTTCAGCTGTCAAATAAAAATTACGCTCACATGTTATTGCGTCACGCGTTGCGGGTACCTTTAAACTTCTTGAAACTAGAATCGCAAACGCAAGATGGTGTTTAGTCTCAGATGGCAAAGGGTGATTTAAATTTAAGAATTGCTGTACAAAGCTGTTCTTTCGGGATATCCGTGTCGAGCGCGCCCCCTATCTGCTTTGCGACGTTTCACCCTCCCACGTTGGAGGCATCCTCGGACCTTCTGAGGACGACTCCGATGCATTTCCCATGCATCGAGCCGTAAAAACCTACACTAGTAGATTTAAAGTTAAAACATTTGAAATCTGCATTACATTTCTCATTGCAAGTTGAGGCTGCCACTATGTTTTGCTGAAACGTAAGATGACGAGATTTCAACATTTGCACTTTGACTGATTCCCACGAGAGCACGTTCACAGGTGCACGTGTGGTGAGCGGCGTGAGTGGTGAGTGTCTGGCGAGAGATCAGAGATTGAATTTTAGAAACTAAAAAGGCTAGTCCTCCAACTATAGGGTGGGCTTCGCTCTAGTTTGTAAACATCCATGACGAAACTGAAGAACCACATTATCATATCCATTTCGTAATTGCATCCAGAATTGTAAAGATTTAAAAGTTATTTAATTTGACTGGTTATAATGCTTGCGCTGCACTGCACCCAGCACATGACATCGAGTATAGCCATCTTTCTCTCTCTGGCGGTAGCTGCTCGGTACATTGCCTACTTCAGTCAACCAGTGACGTGGAAAATGATTCAGTCGAGAGATCAACTCCCGAGCACAAATAAATACCTCAAAGTTGTATCGTTCAACTCAACTTTCATCGTCATTGTCAGTCTTTAGTTAATCTTGTACAGGATTGCGGGGGCCTGGAGCCTATCCTGACAGACACAAGGCGCAAGACAGGCCTATACCCAGGATAGGACACCAGGCCATTCCAGAACACCAGGGGCAATTTAGTCAGTCGTCCTATTAACCTAGGCAGCAGCAGCAGCAGCATGTCGTTGGACTTTGGGAGGAAACCGTGGTGCCTGGCGAAAACCCACACGGACACGGGGAGAACACGCAAACTTCACACAGAAGCGCACCCGAGCCGGGAATCGAACCTGGGAACCTTCTTGCCGCCCCTCTACTCCGTTGTAACTTGACAAACGTTCCTTTCGGCACAATGTGTACGACGTCTTACGCTTTCGTATTCGGGCACAACGTCAAAGTATCGTCTATAGAGATGTGCGCAATCGCATCTTTAGGCCGTACGTGTGAACGGGATGCGGGGACGGGACTGTGAGCCTCTGCGACCGACTGTCTTCACATGTCTCAGCCTCGTTTCCACGGCTGGGCCCGAGGAGCCACGTGGCTCAAGGCCCCAGGAGCCGCGTGACTCAGGGACCGCACAGAGCCCTCCTCCTCCTGCTCCGCCGTGAGCCATCGTTGCGCTCACGGTGTAATTTTAAAGACTTGATCGCATGAAATAGGCAACGGCGCGCGCGCGGTATTCTCAAAAGAACGCCTCGTGGTTAACGTCAAAAGTAAAATTTAAAAAAAAAATGACATCGGCAATTTTACAAATAAACACTTAGACTACTCCAAATAAAACCTCAGCCGCGCGTATTGTGTTACACGCGCAGGCACGACGTGAAGCCGGTAATGCTTCGGGCAGAACCGTTCGACATCGAGCAACGTCTTAGAGACAGAGGGCTCGCAGAAACTCAACGTGATGGCTTTACGCACGGAGAGCACGCGAAGCGCGTGTGCCAGCGAGGGCACGCAGCCGGTCCCCTCGAGATGAACGACGGGGGGGGGGGGGGGCACCGCGCTCGAAACTACTCAGCGCAAGTCCGGCCACTCAAAAGTGTTCGACACGATCAGCCCACGCCTGGTAAAGGATGGACAGTCGCCGTAACAATCCACTGCGGGGCCGAGGGCATCCTCGCGTCGTTGTCGGCCGTCGCGACTGTTAGACGGTTACTTTAGTGTGCCGGTCAGCGTGGGTTCAAACGGTGGGGAGGGGAGGAGGGGGCAGGGACCAGTTCAGTTAGTATTCGCTACCGATGCTAGCCGTCGCCGGGAAGCAGATTCAGGACACTAGCCGCAGTGTCACCGCTCCACCCACTCCCCCAAGGATGAACGATACAAACCCCAGATATTTGCCTATTTATTTGCTTCAATATATCTATATATTTATTTATTTATTTTCCTTTATTTGCTAAATTTAATTCGAAACGTTGGCTGCCGGAGCGGCGATTAATTCTCGTTGTGCGGCGCCACTCGTACACAGCTCCTAAACGCTTCCAGACGGCATTCCCCCGCTCCCATTGCCCCCCGCCCCCCGCCCCTCCTCAGGGCCGCGTTACTCCGGCCGAGGCCCTCGCGCCACGCCCGGCCGCTCCGCTCTCTGCCCTGGGGAGCCAGGCGCGTCGCAGCCGCGGGTGTTGCAGGAAAAAGTGAGGGGGATGGAATAATGTTTTTGTGAAAGTGCGGGTGTCGCAACATATGATATGGGAGTACCTTAGGAAAAAGTGGGGGAGGGGGGGGTGGAATCATGTTTCTGTGAAAGTGCGGGTGTCGCAACACCCGCAACACCCGCGGCTGCGACGCGCCTGCTGGGGAGACACCGGCACCTCCAGCCAGCCTCAATCCCTGCCGAACCCGGCCATGGCAACGGGCTGGGAGCGCCTGGGACCCGGGGAGGAAACCAGGAAAGGGCCCCCTCACTCCCAAAAGCCACCTTTGGACCCACAGGCACCGACGTATATCTGTCTGTTTAACACGTTAGCATCGAACTACTTTGCTTTCGTCAATAACTCAGCTCATGCTTTTCGTTTCACCAGTGGTTTAAATCTGCTGAAACTAACTGTCCTATGAGCCAAATAACCTGAGTTTAATGTCTGACCATGGCGAACAGCAGTGGTGAGTCGTGTGTGGCAATATGGCGCCGGCAAAACCGCCTGGCTGCCTCCTCCGCCTCTCTGCGCTTTCCTCGCGCCTCTGAGTCGTTCTCTCATTGAATGAATACCGTAGACATTGAATGAATATGTGCACGTTATAACTGTAAAATTATAATTATTAGTAGTATCCAAACCAATGTTGACCCACCCCCACACCCCTCCTGAAATCCTTTACCATCCTACATTCACCACAGTGGTGAAGTATGGTTGAACAACCACCATGACCGATATGGTATGAGGAGCCATTGCTGCAGCAGTGGAGTGACAAAGGGCTGAAAATGATCAGAATTACTTTACACCACTCAGTGGTGGAGCGGTGACGCGGTGGTTAGCGCAGCGCGCCGCAAACAAGACAAATTACGGTGTAGGTTGTCTTGACCGTGCTACGTATTTCTCTGCTCTATTGTCAGGTCGTGACCTGCGTTGCTGGACACGGTGTCCGACGTTTCGCTCCACGTGCCAGGAGTTTCAATCAGCAACTCGACAAACCCATCCGAGAAACTAACGAGACAATCTCTAACAAAGCCGCGAGGCACCACGCGCACAATGCGTCGTATTAGCGGGCAGGCATCGGCCGGCCTTAACCAGAAAACCCACATTTATTAAAAAAAAACCCGCCACGACTGTGAGAGTGGGGACGGAGCTGTAACAACGTTGTAATAACCAGGTCAGCTGTTCAAAGCGATGTGTTAATGGTAACTCAGACAGGCGTGCAGAAATTCGGATTTCAAGGGCCCCCGACTCGTGTTTCAGAAAACTGCTCCTCAGCATTCGACAAGTGCCCTCAGCGAAATTTCTGAGTGATCTGGCAGGTTAACGGAAAAGGCTCTTTTGCAAAGGGAGGGAAAGGAAGAAAAAGGTTACCCGAGAAATTACGTGCGGCGTGCATGTGTGCGTGCGTGCATGCGTGTGCGCTCCTGTGCCGTGTCGAACTTCATAGGGGCTCGCTAACGGCACTTGACCCTGCAGTCTGTTAAGGCTATACGGGGCATCTCAGTCTTTGTGTGCCCGTGTGGTGGTGTGGCGGTTCGCAGCGCGGCGCTGCGAACCCGGCGAAGTAAGTCCGACTCTCGCTCACGGCCAACACCAGTGACGACTTTCTAAACCGGTCCTGGGCATCTCCTAGGTTGACTCAGCCTGAAATGAGTACGTACCCTGGTGCGGTGTGTAAACATCGCCACTCGGGAGAGAACGGCGACTGGGCGTGGTGCTGGTCACCCACCCCCTCGTGTGCCGTGTCGACCTTCATAGGTGCTCGCTAACTGCACTTGCCCCAACCGTCTGTTAAGGCTATACGGGGGATCTTTGTCTGTGTGCGCGCTGTCACCGCCACACACTCGCGGGCGACGCGAGCGCTGTGCGGCTCTGGGCCCGCGATACATTTTCAAAGTTACGCTGACCCAGCGTCCAGGCTTCAGCGATTAAATGGTTACGTTTGGCAAATATGAGCGTAATGTGACAGCTTGTCTTGGCTGTGCGGCATTCCGCGGGACATTAAAGGTAACACGATCTCTGCACATGAGACTAAAGTGCATATCTGCGCTTTGAACTTCGATCCATTATCGCTATTAATCGGTAGCATATGGTGTGTGTTTTTTTCTTTTAAAGGAGTTTGCTTATAATTTCATTATTTATATATATATATTTACTCCTGACAACCGGCCAATGTACCCGGTGTTCAAAATGTTCAATTTAACCAACCCCCGCCGCTTAGAGAAAGTGCTCATTCCTCGTGTTGCCGGTGTAATGAATCGCGATTTTCAAACGCTCGATGAAGATTACCATCGGGCGCGCGGCTCGTAACCCGCGTGAAATCCCGATGGAAGCAAACCCATCACATGCCGTCGTCGTGTAACGTCGTAAGCCGCATGTAATAATCATGTAAAGCGCCACGTGACCCGGCATTCGCTCGTGTCGCCGCGAGCACACGACGCGTTCGCTCCCCGTGAAGTCAAAATAGCAAGACTCCCCGAGAACGGGGCAAATAAATTTTCACCGCGACGTTCACTTGACGCGCTGCTCTCCGCGAGAGTGGATTACACGGGGAGAGAGACGGGTCAAATAATCGTTAAGATCGTCACTCGCGTTGGAATGTTTGGACAAAGGGGTCCATCTGAAGAGAGCAGTGGTGCCACGCGCACAACAAGGGCGGCTGGAGGTCCGAGACTTGAGTTGGATACGTTTCAAAGCGCAAACTGTCATTAATCTAAATTCATCCTGAATTGTTTTGGAAGCAGTTGGGAATTCCCTGTGAGCAAATAAAGTAAGGAATCTGGGTTAACAAACAATGTGCCCCTCCCATGTCCATCACAAATGCACGTGCTTACGTTAAATCACATCTTTGGCTCTCACTTATTCATTCATTTTCAGAAACCGCTTAATCCTATACAGGCTCGTTGTGAGCCGGAACCTATCCCGGCAGACACAGGGCGCTTGGCAGGGCTATACCTAGGATTAGACCCCAGTCCATTACAGGGCACCAGGGCAATTTAGTCAATAGGTCTATTCACCTCTAGGTAGCAGCATGTCTTTGGACTGTGGCGAAAGCTCACGCAGACACGGGCAGAGGAGGCAAACTCCACACAGAGAGGCGGCACCCGCGCCTGG
>JAZEWU010000033.1:2134300-2145603 GCA_036362915.1 Geotria australis | reverse complement strand
TGGATTGCCGGGCGCACACTACTAGTTTCCTGCAACCCAATTCATCGTACATTTCTCCCTCATTTGCGAGTGGCAAAATGAACACGACAACCGCCGTACGGCAATAAGTGGCGGCGACATCACCACGGCGCTTGTGCCACGCCAGGTGCACAGTGAGGCCCGCGTGAAGTGTCGACAGCTCGCCGACAGGTCACGGTACAAACCCAGGTGCCATTGGCTGAGTGGAAAAATCACACACACACACAAACAGCCTGTTGGTTGCAACTAAGGACATGCACACGCGATGTGCCTGGGAATTTGCTGGCCCCGCTGGGCCAATAACACGTATGCCGCAGCTACGCTGTACCTCGCTCACACCGCACCTCGCTCACACCGCACACCCCTGAGCCGCGGCCAGGGGGTGAAAAAAATCAGCAAGGGATAAACTTTGTGGGGATTTTCTCGGGGGCCGGAGGGGACCTCATGGAACCGATGAACGGAGTGAAATGTGCATCTCTGAGCCGACGATGGAAATATGAATTCAGTATTTAATTTTATTAATTTAACGCGCCCGTAGCTACGTCAATGTTATGATTATGTTTCACGATGCTGATTACTGCCATAAAGATGCGTTATCACTACTGTTATTAGTGCGCTTCGCTGACCGATACCTTCTTAATATGGGAGTTCGGTAACTTCATTAAAACCGGGTGAGAGCATGTTATAATCTGAAATAGTCGGAAGGGAGCCCGAGTTACAGTGAGCACGTAAATTAAAAGTTAAAATAGCATCACCAAATGCTCATTACAAACACAAACTCCCATATGTATGTTTTTATGTTACTTAAATTCCTTCAACGTAAATCTCATCTTCATAGGACATAGTTCAAAAACAATTAAATCCAGTGACCTTGTACAGTAACTAATCAAACTGCAAATTTAAAAACTCGATCAGGAACAATTCTCTTTAAATGCAAGAGACATTAAGGGAGACCTTGGATACGTTAGCAATGCAGAAACCGTAATTTACAAATCACCATGATCGCATCATAACTATAGATAGTGCTAGGTTAATGGCAATAAAACACGCAAAGTACTATACGGAAATTTAAATATGGGCCACCCAGAAAACGCACTAATTTGAGCTGTCAAATAAAGACAAAGATCCCCCAATGCAGCCTATCAAGACTAGTTCGGCCCAGTGTTGTTAGCCAGCACCTATTAGCACCAGGACTTTCCACCTTGGTCTCCCTCGGTTTGCCACCTTCGTCTCCACACATCAGTATTAATTTAAGTCTGAAATCCCATTGCCGGTTCAAACATCGCTTCGCACTGACATCAGGCGTGGCACTACACCGCTGCACCAAGCCGCGCGCGGCGTGCAAAAACACGAGCGCGGCGACTCCACCCCTCCCCATGCTCCCTTCCACCAGAAAAATCTGGGCGACAGCCGGGAATAAACACACAGCGACGGCATCGTGGGTGCCACCATGGTGCTGGCGCTTGGGGAACAACGGCAAACGACACGAGGGTGCCGAGAAAACCCGGCCCGGAACCGAGACGCGGCTCGGGCGGAGCGGCGGCATCGTGCCTTTGAATCGATGGCCGCTGGCAAAAAGCAACAGGATGTTAAAAAATCACTGCAACGCCGAGCGTATTTATACCTTCTGTTTACGTCACCGGCTCATCAAGGATGCATCTCGCTAATTAGAAATAATGACCATATTAAGCACGGCGAGCTCATAATAACCAAGATGATGCTGATGGCGCTCGGAGCGGGGTTACCGCGGCGTGGGGATTGGTGAGGGACCCGGCGAGACCGTGACGGGGATTAACCCGTTGGCCTCCTTCTCCGCTCACAAGGGGGGGGGGAGGCAGCGTCGCGCTCACTCAATCAATCACTTCATCCAGTCAATCACTCAAGGGCGGCACGGTGGCGTAACGGTGAGTAGCGCTGCCGCCTTACAGCAAGAAGTTCCCGGGTTCGAATCACGGCTCCAGGGGCCTTTCTGTGAGGAATTTGTATGTTCTCCCCGTGTCCGCGTGGGTTTTCGCCGGGCACTCCGGTTTCCCCCCACAGTCCAAAGACATGCTGTTGCAAAGGTTAATTGGCCTGCGGACTAAATTGCCCCCAGTGCCCTGTGACTTATTGGCGTCCCATCGTGGGTATAGTTCCTGCCTTGCGCCCTGTGTCTGCCAAGATAGGATCCGGCCCCCCACGACCCTGTATTGGATTAATCGGGTACCTACAATGATGTATCGTCTTGTGTAGCACATTCTATTTATTCATTGCACTTTGACAATTTTGCATGTATACCGCTTTGTGATCTCTCTCAATGAACCGTGCTGTATTATACATGAATAATAATGGTTATTAATCCGTGCACAATTACACCTCTATCTACCCTCCTGCAACTCTCGCGTCCCTTAAATCCCCGCTCTCAAAGGCGCGACGCGACGGGGTTGCATAATTGTTTTTTTTCACGCACGTTTGTCGAGCGGCACGGCATGCTTTGTGCGGGCTGCGCGTATTTACCGTCGTGAATAATCGCGACACTTACGGGCGTCCTTTAGCATCCGGCGTCCGTGTAAAACTATAAACCGCATTGTAAAGCGGAGTTTCGGGGACGGCGATCGCTCTTGGCTCAGAACCAGCCCTGCCCCGTTTCATTCTCTGCGGCCAAAGCCGCTTTTACAACGTGATGTTGCTCTCGGCGAGCCTTTTTAGCTTTTGTGGATCGGCCAAAGCTGGCATGGCAACAGCCAAATAATAGAATTTTCGTGCAGAAACACAACGTTTAATCGGTCGTCATTTAGCAAGCGCACCGTGCGCGTTCCTTATCGTAAGTGCGTATTTCGCAAGCCGTGGCGTTGAAAATTCAGTCACCTCTGGCTTCTGTCGTCGGTCGAGACACACTCGGTGACGGCGATGTACGAAGAGCAGCGAGGCCGCGTTTGCACCGATCGCCGAGTGGAAAACGAGGCGGAAAATGACTTGATCGAAAAACAAGGTGGGAAAATAGGTTCGTTGAGAACGCGAAACAACATTCGTGTAATACAAAACCCGCCGCTCCAAGCGTTTCTAACGTGTTACGCTTGAATTCTTGTTTTCACACGACACACGTTTTGCAACGTGACACTCGGAGCGAACCCGTAACCAGCAAGCTCGCGAGGGTGGCCGCTCATTCCGGCGTACAGTGCGCACTTTGGCGAAGCGTGAAAATTACGTCGTCTTGGGTGCCTTTGGTGGTGGCAACAACAAAAATAAAAAGACTCGAGCGTTCGTTAGCAGATCGGGGGGGATGTGGGGGGGGGGATCGGGGGGGATGTGGGAGGGATGGGAGGGCATGGGGAGTTTGGGTGGGCAGCATAGGGCAGCGCGCGTCGCAGGGGGCAGAGCGCGTCACTTCGCGGCCCCCACGGGGGATCTCTGTCGAGATGGCGGGGGGCCCCAGGGGCACGGTGTCAGTGGCGTGCCACCATGGAGCCGGCGGTTAGGGACGGGCGGAGGCGACGGCTAACGAAGCTGCCCTCAAAGCGTGGAGCGGAATTTCGGACGGCGGCCCGGGATTCGGAAGGTGTCCGAGAGGAATGCGATTTGGTGGAGATGGAGCGATGGAATCGCTTGACGTGCCGGCTGGATAGTAAGAGGAGGCGGTGGTGGCTTGGGGAGGCCACCATCCAGCAGTGTATGAACCATGTTTGATCATGACGATGACAAGGCAATACCACCGACATGAATGTTTCTGTGACGGCAATAGATGTATAGCTATTTTTTTGAGCTGCCTATTGTTTGGATTCGCCATAAGAATCCCATTTGTCTGTGTGCTACTGGAATCGTATTACTACGAGGCAGGTCAGCACCTTACAGGTTTTCCAGTCAGGAGTTATGCCAGGAAAACCCGTGTAAGATAACACCACTAAACCGGCTTCAATAAAACACAATTTACAATAGGGCTCAATGTGGATTTATGAAGCGTTTCAATGCAGCTACATCTCTGCGATGCCACTGTCACCAATCACACGATGACAACGCCTCAGGCACTAAAAATAGCTGTTTGTTACGTGTCCGTTTGCCATATTCATATCATTTTCACCAGTTGAGCTAATGTCGAATGAATTGCAGTAAGTGAAAATGCAAATTTCACATTACGTTTTTTGTTCGTCCTCCAAAGACACTCACGAACAGAATGTGACCGTAAAATTCCCCACACAAGACCCCAGTTTGATCTCCGTTGGCTGGCCAGACTTGAACTCAGCATCCCAGCGATACTGACTCAGCGCTCAGACACGGCCATTATGAGTCTGCATAACCGCACCACCTCTGCGACCTATTTTAACATAAACTGCTTTGCATACAAAAATTCCCGACGAAATCACTTCTCCATTTCTGTAGAGTAAACACTGAGTTGGTTAAGCGAAGTGCATGAATTTGCGTGGCAAATGCACCAAGGGCACATTAGTATACAAATGCTGCGTTTAAGCTCTTATTATTCGACAAAGGAATGTTTTGGTGACGTTACAAATCATTGCTGTAATAACACTCCGATCGCCGTTCTTCCCTCCCGCTGCTGCGCCTCCACGTCATCCTTCCTCCCATCACCGCCACCCGACCGCCAATGTCATCACCACCATCACCACCTCCCAATGTCATCACCACCTCCCACAATAACCACGACCGGCCTCCCACCACCACCACCACAAACAACTACCTTCACCGTCACCACCGTTGATCTCCCTGCCCACCATCACCGCCATCACCGCGGCCCCACCCGCGTCGCCGCAGGGAGCAGCGGCTACGCGCTGCAGTGCGCGGCGATCGCGCGACACCGAGCCATGGCAGCGGTGGCGCAGGGCCCGCCGGCCCCTCGCCGCCACGAGCCCCCAGCGCACGCCGCGCCAGGATACCCGGCGACAGATGCCGGCGGCCGACCGCACTTCCTCGCAATGCACCAGGGCCCCCCCTCGGCGGTTCACCTCGACGCCAGGTGAAGCGACTGCTCGGGGGTTGCGCGCGCGCTCTCTCCCGCAATTCGGAGCGCGCCGGGCAACCGGGATTGCCACGTTTTCATAGATAGATAGATAATAATGACATTTATAGAGCGCATTTCAGCCGAGGGTCACGAAGCGCTGCACAGGGCTGCGGAGAGAACGGCACGCCAACAACGACAGAGAATGTAAAATCGGCAACATTTGTTATAGATGTTATAAGAGAAAATACCCAGCGAGCTTACGAGCTCTGCATGCGGGATTCCTGCCATGCAACAAATGTTATAACTGACGATAACATTTGAAACGTGTGCGATGTTGTGAACCGGTTTTTTGTGGGTTGTGGGGAGCGGTGATTATTGCACTGCACTATGGACCCCGTAACCTGAGTTTAAGCCACAGCTAGCGTGGCTGCGTGCTCACTCCCATCACCAACCCACAATGGCCAGTGTGGTGAAATATGGTAAACAAGCCACCATGGCTGACAGCATAGGGAAGCCTTATTTTAGCAGGGGGCTGACAAATGACAACATTATTTTTTGCATGACATTCAGCTTGAGACAGAAATAACCAGTCTGCTTTAATCCATTTAACAGTAACATAAATCATACATAACTACCACCTGGACGTGTGAGTTATATTGCGTAAAATCGACAAAATAAACCAATTCATCCTGATTTTACGTGAACTGTTCATTGAAACCATTTGCTCTAAACTGGATTATGTCCCTTCCACGTGAACACGGCGGACAATTCCCGGCGCTCAAACCCGCCGCCGTGTATTTTTGCCGCCTTCTCCCTGCCGAGCAGGTCGCTCATTTCCCGCGAGTCCACCGCTTCCATCAGCCTCAGCCTGGCCGACAGCCAAACCTCGTCTCTGAAGCAGGAGTGGCCGCTGCCCGGCGGCTACGGCACCATGTCCCCGTCGCCCACCGGCACCGCCGACAACCAAGGGCACGGCTGCGGCGGCGGCGGCAGCGAGCCGGCTCCGGGCGCCTGCTGCTACCCGTTCGGAGACCCGGCGCCGGCGGCTCGGCCCGGGCGCGTCGAGCGGCACCGCAAGCGCGCGCCGCACCCAGCGCCGCCGCCGCCGCCGCCGTTCCCCGGCAGCGACGGCATCGACATCAACGCCATCATCCGCACGTCGCCCACGTCGCTCGTGGCCTACATCAGCGCGGGCGCCCGGGCCGCGCCCTCCAGCATCTCGCTGCAGACCAGCGTCTACGGGCACCACCTGCGCGCCAGGGCCGGCGGGCCCTCGCCCCCCGGCGGGCAGTGCCAGCCGGAGCCGGGCGGACACGCCGAACACTCGTCGCTCGCGCCGGGGCCGGCTCACGACGAAGAGCGCCGCTACACGTGGGAGGCGACCGTCGGCGTCGGGGCGCGGAGAGGGGCTGTCGCCGGCGTGGGCGGCTGCGGCGGCGGCAGCGCCCGGTGCGCCGCCACCTTCAAGCAGGAGCCAATGAGCAACGGCTACCCGGACGCGTGCCCGCTGACGCCGCCGCCGCCGTACGACGCTCACCGGGGGCCAGCCGCCGGCGGCGCCCCGGCGCGCGCGGGGGACCCGGAGGCCGGCGCCCAGGGGGCCGAGGCGGCGCCGCTGGAGCCGGACGAGGTGGAGTTCCGCTGCCGCTGGATGGACTGCACGGCGTCGCAGCACGAGCGCCGCGAGGAGCTGGTGCGCCACATCGAGAGGGCCCACGTGGACCAGCGCAAGGGCAGCGACGACTTCACCTGCTTCTGGACCGGCTGCCCGAGGCGCTACCGGCCCTTCAACGCGCGCTACAAGCTGCTCATACACATGCGCGTCCACTCGGGAGAGAAGCCCAACAAGTGCACGGTGGGTGGTGGTGGCGGCGTTGTCACCGGGCGCGTCGACACCGTCAAGTTAAGGCGACCGTTTCGCTCACGGCGTTACAAATCGAGGGCGTTCGATTCGTACGTGTTAAACCAACCCATCTTTTTTTTTAAATATATAGAATCACACGCTTCGCATGAGTAAATACATTTCAGAGGGCTCTTACATAACACTTAATTGACGTGAATATTGACCGCAGCTGGTTCACGTGGCGGTCTGCAGCCACAAAAGGCACTTCATCGCACCACGGCGTAAAAAAAAAAAAACACAATCCGCCGGTGCAATTGCTTCGTGACAATTCTGGAAATGAGGCGAGTCGTTAACGGCTTAGCGGCAATTTACATCAAGGAAACCGGGCGGCCGTTCTCGATCTACGAATTACAGCACAACCAGGCGTTGCGCGCTCGATAAGGCGGGCGGGGGTTTGGTCCCGATGACGATGATAACAATAATAGCAAGAACTCCAAAGGAAACTCAAAACCTGGCCGGGTGTCCCGCTCGCTTAAACCACTCATCCTGAGCCAGGGGATTTGTTGAACAGCGTGAGAAGGCGTGGGGAAGAAAGGAGCGCACTCTTTGATGGTAAGCCTGAAAAAGCTGCCTGCACCTCTGGCGAGCCCATGTGCGAGCAGATTTCTAAGACGTTTACTGCTGTGGTCAGTCGAGTAAAATTTGTATCTAAGCTGGAAGGAAAGCGTTGAGCTATGTAGCTATTTTTTTAACAGTTCTCTAGCGGGCAGGGGGAAAAGCAAGTTGCAACAGATCAGGGCACCGGGGGCAATTTAGTCAGGACAATTAATCTAGGCAGCACGTCTATGGACTGTGGGAGAAAACCGGAATACCCAGCGAAAACACACGCAGACACGGGCAGAACATGCAAACTCCGCACATAAAAGGAACCCGAGCCAGGAATCAAACCCAGGGCACTCTTGCCGTGAGACAGCAGTGCGCGTCACCACGCGACCGTGCCAAAAAGCTGCCTGCCCCTCTGGCGAGCCACGTGCGAGTGGATTTCTGAGTGAATTGTCATCCTCTTTAAGTCCTCAAATATCACCAACGGAGTTTACTTTGCACAAAGCAGTAGTCATTTCACAAACCCCAATGAGATAGGTCGGTTCACCACCGCAACAATAAACGGTCTTATTGCTTAGTTTTTATGTGTCATCACTTTTGTTTTTATTGTTCGATCCAAGCCCATTATTTACGTTCTTGACAATAATAATACTCAAATGTGGCATTGCAGTTCTAACATATGAAGCGGTGCCGCGATGAATGTGCTATTGTGCTGTTTGCAGCCCGGACCGTTTCACCAGCTGACAAACGAGAATAACAACCTCGAGCTATGACCTTCCAGAGCTTTTAAATGTGCCGCACATATCAAAATACGCCGCTTGCCAATCTCCACGTCGTTCACACGCGCGGGGGAAGCGCTGAAGAGGGGATTGCTCAATGTGGTACATTTTTTTAAAGTTTATTTTTCAGTTAAAATTATTTGTCTGTCAAGCATCCCTCCTTGGGGCCCTCTGCGTTAATCTTCTGGGAGAGTGGACGCACACGATCAAAATCTTGGCCATCGGTAAACAGCAACATTGTGCCCCGCACGAATATTTCCCTGGACACGGGGAAATATTCGTGCGGGGCTTAACGTTGACATTTTAGGATAAAAATGTATAAATGTAATTAAGTATAAAGCCAATTTGTCAATCTGCTGCTGAATGAAAGCCGCCCCCCCCCCTCCCATTACCGGACCAGTTGTGTGGTTATTTGACCGTTCCTCAACACGTTAATCAGTGCCGGTCGGTGAAACGAGGGGCCCAGGACTGGTTCAGATATAAATTAGCCGTGGCCAGAAATCTTAATCAGGTCAACAGGTTCATAGTACAGTGTCCTACGCCCTGCACCAACACTTCAGCTACGTATTCAGGCTTAAAGTAAAATTAACATTTTCTTTTCTCTGCACGAAACTATGTCTGTGCTACACATTCAGTATTTTTAATCCAAGGTCTCGCTTGGGGAACAAAAAACTATTCCAATGCGCTCTCACCTGGTTATTAGCCCCTGTTAGTGAAAGGTGCTTTAAATAAATGTAAATAATAATGATTCTGAAGTGAATGTAGTATTATTATCAAGTTGAGGGGGAACTGAATCCAACAAAGCACTGTGCTTATCCCCCACAATCAACTGGAATGAATCTCCAACCCCGGAGCAAATGGCTCTGCGAGTGAAAAAAAGAATTACACCACAATACATATTATTTTTCCAGTGAAATAAAACACATAACCTACCGTGTTATGATCGTAAAATCTCTACTCATGTTGCAGGCAATTTGTTAAAGAGATTTTCTTCCAAAACAACGCACTAGAGAATTGCGTGGAAAGTTGTTTTTTTATCGTTGCGAGGTATTTTTTTTTTTTACAAATTAACTTATCGAGAGGCTTTAAAATAACTTTGAGCTTAAGTTGTGCAACGGTCATAAACATCTCTATTTCAAAGAGCGTGAGAATATAGTGGGTCATTAATATTGGTATTTTTGGCTCCTTCCACCCCAACGTACATGTGCTCTTGGACGCTTTGTTCATTTAAAGCGCTCGGACGCCTTCTCACATGTGGCAATATTTTATTTTTCTTTCTTGCATACTTTATAACAGCCACTTGTAATTTAAAAATAAATGTTTTGTTAAAAGAGCGACCTCGGTAAAAACGTTTGCACCACTCGCACAAAGCTCCACACAGTGTTTCGCGTGATGGGGGGGCACGTGGGAGGATCGGGGTGACGGGGTTTGCAGACGGCGGCGGGGGGGGGCTGAGTTTCGATGGCCGTGGGGTATGGGTTGAGGTGACCATAGATGGGGTTAGTGCTGGGGTTATGGGTTGGATGTTAGGTGTCGGGCCCAGGTGAATGTTAGGCGTGGGTTGAGATGAACGTGGGGTGCGGCTTAGCGTGGGGGTATGTGTTGAGGTAGATGTGGGGTATGTGTCTAGGTGGACATCAGCTATAGGTTGGATGTGAGGTTATGGGTCGAGATAGACAAGTGACGGCTTCCTTCATTTCTCTTGCACTGGACCCTTGCCCTGTGCACCCGTGCCACATTGCAGGTTCTTCATAATTACTGTGCATTAACAAAAGCATGACTATTTACCCGAATTCAGCAAGCATAGGCAGAGTATCCACAATATAACACAATTACTACAAAGCCCAGTGACCTGCGTTCAACTCCTGACCACAGCTAACATCAGTGGCAAGTGATATCTGAACCAGTTCTGGGCATCCCTCTTCACAAACCCCCACCGACCAGTGTGGTAACGCACGACGAAACAACCCCCACAGTAGCGCAGCGTGAAGAGACCTTCATTCAGCAGTGGATTTACGAAGAGCTTTACATTCGTTTATTATTTGTAGGAGTCAAGTATTTAAATGCAAACGTTTCTCAAGATGCTGCATAAGGAAGATGTGCCCGTGAAACCGGGATTGGGAGAAGACAGGTAAAACTCTAGGAAGGAGAGGTTTGTTTCTTTAGAACTTCAGAAGAAAGATGTGTTTTTTTGCAAGGGGATATGTGTGAGGGGCTCAAAGAGATGGGGAAGAATGGTGCAGTACAGGTTCTGGTCTCCGAATGCCATGTTTATGTCTGGGATTTCAGCTTTCAAACACCTCAATGCCGCCTCCTAAAATCCAAGTGCACGACAGGATTTACATTTACACTTTAGCAGAATTCTTAAATTACGTGTGTCTGTGTAATTTGTGTGTGTGTGCCAGTTCTATTGGTTGGCTCATTGCGCTACGATCTCAGCCAAGAGATTGATTCCCGACCACAGCCAATATCGGTAACGAACATCTGAAACGAGTACCTATAAATTACTACCTATAAACATTACAAAGGGAGGAGACAAAGGCGGCTGGGTACGGTGCTGGCCACCACACCCACTCACACGCCACATCGCCGTTAATAGGTGCTTGCTAACGGCACTTGCTCCAACACTCCGTTAAAGGCTATACGGGGGGGGATCTTTGTGTTTATCAGTTTGAGGGCTGCAGCAAAGCGTTCTCGCGGCTGGAGAACCTGAAGATCCACCTGCGGAGCCACACGGGCGAGCGGCCGTACCTGTGCCAGCAGCACGGCTGCCACAAGGCCTTCAGCAACTCCAGCGACCGCGCCAAGCACCAGCGCACGCACTTCGACACGGTGAGGCCACGTCCCTGTTTGGCTGCGACAGACCTGGTGGCGTACTGGTGCAGGTTTTCGATTCATGATGGTTGCTCTTCAGAGCTGTTCTTTTGGGACAGCCGTGTCGAGCGATCTCCCTTGTGACGTTTCGCCTCTCACGTTGGAAGCATCAGAACGCCTAATGATGCTTCCAACGTGGGAGGCAAAAAGTCGCAATGGAGACGGGGAGAACGCTCGACACGGCTATCCCAAAAGTACAGCTTTGAAGAGAGGGTGTCAGTTCGAATTTCCATAAACTCATGGCGGGGGGGGG